>WOVY01012307.1:0-219569 GCA_013436015.1 Rhipicephalus annulatus | reverse complement strand
ACCGTGGCGGGGCCGAATTCTACATCCTGACGCCCATGGCAGAAAGGCGAGTTAGCAAGGATAAGTCAAAAAGTAATTATGTTGCTAAACAAATTGTCCTGATTTCCCGTCACGTCATTACAATTTCACACGCCTCGTCACATAAAGGCCATTGAGCAAGCCTTAGCTGCTGTGAAAAAGTTCCACGTTCAAAAAGTAACAGTCATCCTAACTTTTGGCCACCTGCAACCGGACACATCTTTGTTGAGAAGCGATTGAGCAAACATAAGCTCTTATTGAAGAGTAACAATGCTGAAAAAGTAACTGCCATGATCCCACGTGGCCGCCTTTATTTTTTGGTGCCTGATCACAGAGAGACGAATAAAGCAGCTCAAGCAACTGTCAAGAAGCAATTGTGTTCAAAGAGTAACTGTCCTGGTCCCACGTGACCATCTTCTGGCTCATGACACCACGTAACTGTAGAAACGAAATCGAAGATTATTTAGCAAATCTATATGTGCTAGATTGTGTAATAACGGCTACCTTTCAGTTTTCAGCTATATAACATAGATCTCTCGGGTTTTGTTGTACGAATAGAGGTCAATGACCTTCATTCAGGAAAAAAGCAAATAGTTGCGAATGACGCGTCGCTGCTCTGCGAAACTCTGGGACCATCGACGCACCAGCAGTGTGCAGAACCTCTTCTCTCCTTTCGCATTCTTTTACTTTTGTCTTCATCCAACCTCTGGCCCGTTGCAGCTGAAGCGAGAGCCGACAAGCACGTGTCTTAATACACGGTTGGCTTGGCTGCGAGGTTGCAGGTTAAGCCTGCTTCCGTTACCTGACTGACGGCACCTGCCCAACGAGCATCGCAAGTCGCATTGTGAGCAGGCTTTCCTCCCTCCCTCAACCTCTCTCGCATGCATAACGACTCCGGCAGGAGAGACGCGTGCCACGGAGTGCGCGCCACGCGCTGACCTCCCAACTGGGGCTCCTGCTTTTCTGCGGCGAGCGAAGGCAAAAGCTGACCTAAGCGCTAACATGACGTATTACGCCATCTTTTTCTCGCCCCCATCGCCGAACGGGCCTCCCCGTTTTCATCTTTTTATACTTTGTTTCCTTTCCGCACTATCTGCATAGGTACTGAGATGCCTCACCCCAATCCCGATGCCAAGACCCTGCTCACAGCACGCCGCATTTCGTCTTCCGGCTTAATACTGCGCATTGCGCAGCGTCGGGCGCGAACGACCCGCCTTGCAAGGGCGGGAAGGACCCGACTAACCCACAGTGTTTCTTTTTATTCTCTCTAGAGGCCACTAAGTGCCCGCCTTTCACGACGATTTTGAAGCGGTGAAGTGTTATAATCTTTCCTTTATTTACCTTTTTTTCGTTCAATCGTATCTTACGTTGAGTAATAAAAGGTCGCCAGCCTCGTGCCGTGCCAGAAAGCAACCTTTGAGTGGTGTTGGTCGCACTTGCGCGTGGCCTCGAACATCGGCATTCGGGCGCCTCTGACGAAGCTTGACAACGCGACACACTGCGCATCGGTGCTTTCCTCTATTGCTTATAAAAGCCATGGAACTTTGCGCCTCGACCACAGACGAAAATTTTATCTACGCGGTTATCTAAAGCCTAAGCAACGCCGTGTCACAGTTTAACGCTTGCCAACGGAACGTTGATGATCATGTGTTATTCAAATTTATTGGGTAAAGCTGTTGTAAACTACAAATTTCGGCAATATGTTCCAGAGATTTCCTGTCGTTTCCTCCTGTTCCTTGAAATTTGACAAATTGTGAATGGTGGTAGACATACCCACGTCGATATCGTTTTAATTTTATTGTACCTCTGATTTCTGTTGATTTATTTATTCATTTATGATACAACGATCATTCCTCTGAGTACAACGTAAATATGGTTATCTCTGTTGGCACAAAACGCATAATTTCGCACTTTTCAATTTTAAATTTCTTTTTTTATTTTAGTTATTTTATTATATTAATCCTAAAATTTTCCAAATCCCTACAAGCCAAAACAATAATTGTAACTTTTTAACTAAAGCTGTAATTTTTTTTCTCGGAGGGGTTGACCTACATGTGTTCACAAAAAGTAGTTTATGAATTTCAGGAATTGGTATTCTACTATGGGTGAGCCGAAAGCCGTCCCGTAATCCGAACTGCAACAACATAATAAGGGCCCAATTTCTGTAACT
Organism: Rhipicephalus annulatus; assembly: GCA_013436015.1. Classification (NCBI taxonomy): domain Eukaryota; kingdom Metazoa; phylum Arthropoda; class Arachnida; order Ixodida; family Ixodidae; genus Rhipicephalus; species Rhipicephalus annulatus. The sequence continues at coordinate 217,381 of WOVY01012307.1, read as the reverse complement.
CATTTGCACGATGACCAGCAAAATCTATTCTATGTAGGTGGTTTCCCTTACAGTCGCATCATTGTGGAGTTAATTTTGTGTGCGGAAACTATAAACTTTCTTGAAAATTCTCACTGGTTTCAAACATCACTCCTTCGACAAATATTACATTTTTAAGAAGGGACAACGAACTTTCATTTTCTAAGCTGTGTATCAATTTCATAAACAGCGAAAAAGTTGTCATGGTTATAATTGAAACAATGTAGGATATCTATGTTGCACAGAAAAAATAATTGCCCACATATCCACGACGTGAAGATGATGAAGGAACTTGCTGCAGAGGTTAAATCCAAGGAGGTTAAATCCCGTAAACCATGAATCCTCTGTACACATGCTGAATCATCATCATATAAAGACGTGACACGATAGTTGTTGTGGTGTGATTGGATATACACGTTATATACACAATTCTTATTATTTACATAACAATGTACAATACACAAATACTTACTTACTGATGGACTATATTCGTTTTGCTCAAGAGCTCATTCACAGATCACATAAGCTCCGAGGAACGTTTTACTTTTAGTATAATGGCTTTGTGACCCGTGAGTTACAAAGCCCGAGGATCTTGATTGATTTATAGAATGTATGGAAAGTTCGAGAAGGCGATGTCTAAGTGCATTTGATGATGGTGGAATGCCTGCATGAATGCAACGAAGTGTGTCACGCGACATGATGTATTGGACTCGCCAGTCGTCGTGCATGATGTCCAGGTTAAAGTGAAGACGAAGTGGCCATGTTTGTATTCCGTTTCCTATTGCAGCTGGGTCCTGATCGTGAGCCCGCACTGAAGCCGCATTGCGAGCCCTCTGCGCCACCACCTCTTCTTCTGCGTTGTTCATAGTGGGTAGTGATATCCAAGTGCACCGAGTAATGTAAGGCGAAAGAGAAAGAAAGTGCGCAGAGTGCGAGCGCTATAAACAGGCACGTCCACCTGGCGGTTTCATATTAATCTAGAGCGCGCACCGAGAGTGGAGCAAGCATCGCCTGAGCGGTGGCACGCCATCTAGTGAGCGTTATTGAAGCGAAAAGCACAGCTGTGCCTCTAGCGGTAGCAATGAGCACGAGCGTACACAACGGCCCAAAGACGAAAGACAACCTACCAGCAAAAGGAGCAAGCTCCTAACAGCAAGTAACCCGCACTTGCGTGGGTGAAGCTCCTATCGCGGCCGGTGGATTCATTTTTAGGTTGTAACAGATCATCCGTTAATACAGGAAAGGCTGTTAATAACAACAGTGATTTAGAGGCATTGATGTTTTTCGCTGAGGCTATAACCTGCCGATATTGTCGCCGTGCAACGAGTAATCCGAGCTAGGTCCTTCGCACATATACATGAGTGGTGCCTGCAATACGCCCCTTGAACTACGCCCTCACGAAGGTCCCGGACGTGATCTACGACGCTGCTCACTGAAACAAACGTACACGCTCGCACGCACGCACGCACGAGCAAACCAGCGAACAACGCGCGCACACGCATCTAGCGCTTCGCTTCTCGGCCCCAGCTTCACCCCCGTTCGTCTTCGACGAGCTTTCCCCTCCACGACGAGAGGCGTGGTCAGTGAAGCGGTGACCATCAGGCCCAGCAGTTTCGACACGATTTACCGCCTCGCAGTGCGTCGCAGGGCCGTGGGTTGGCCGAGAGGAGAGGGCGAAGGCGAGGGGTACTTTGGCGGTGCAGTGAAGCGTGCCGGGGCTGATAGAATTCTCCGCAGGGTTGCAGCTCGAAGTGTCGGATAGCGCTGCTTCACACCACCCTAAGGAAGGAGAACGTGGCGGCCAACAAGGCAGATGGTCACAGGTGCAATGACACGCCACGCAATGGCACGTGGCGGCTTGCAGCAACGAGAAGCGATACGTATGCATACATACGTCTTTCCCATAGCTCCGTTTCCTGAGGTGCCCATTTTGATGGATATTTAACCGCAGTCGAATGTTTCAGCCACTCAACAACAAGAAAAAAAGTTGTAATGAAAAGAAGGAAGAGCTGTGAGAAATCGAACACATATAGAGTAAACGAGGATAATGTACGAGCGCGAATGCGCGTACGCGCGAATAAGGTAGGAAGGGTTGGGGGCACGTACGCTCCCATCTCGGAGTGTTGGGGCGAGGCGAGACTAAAAAAGCAGATGCCGTTGGTGGAAGCGGTGGCAGGTGCACTCGCAGAAAGCGAAAGCGGCAAAGTAAGGAAGCGCCGCAGAGATCTCGAGGCGTGGGCAGTAGGCGTTACGAAGTCACGTAAACTTTGACGAAGATTGCTGTAGCACAGACGCGGATATTGTTGTGTCTCCGTTCGGTGTTGGTGGATGTTCCGTACGTTTCATGCGAGGGGATTTGGTTCTTCGCAAACGAACACTGACAGTTCGGTGTGCCTAGCTGGTTATCTGGCTTAGGAGCGATGAGTGGGTGCTAACTTGATGTGAGTAATTATTCGAGACTTACTGCAGAAAGAATATGACCAGTGCGAAGAGCCGCATTAGAAGCATTCCCTACCCTTTGAAAAAAAAAAAAGCGAGCCAGCTCTGAAAGTGTGTAAGCTTGTCATCATAGCAAAGGATGGACACAACATGGCACATTAAACGTATCATGCTTCAGGACTCCCACAGAGTGCGACACATAAAGTGAGTGATGAAACGAAAGTGTGTACGTGGGCATGTATGTGTGCATGTGTGTGTGCATATGCTACACTTAGATATTATTAAACTCGTGATGTGCTAATTAATGGTAAACTTGCGTTAAAAGAACAAGACTATCGTTATGCTCCGTATTTCACTGCCTTGAGGTCTTGTCCTCTATTACCAGCGTTAGTCTTTGTCGTCACTGTGCAGCACCAGCGATTTCACCACTAAAATAGATCAACTTGAAATGGTTCTAAATTACGTGCCTCTCACAATACCGCCTAGTTGAAGTCTGATTTTACATATCAGGCTGAGCTACAGCGCTTATACTAGATCTAGATCACTTGCCTGTGAAACAGGGAAGTGATCTCAAATGCTACCATCTTCACCCTTGGCAGAAGAGGATAGAGGAACACTTATGTTCTACTGCTTGCTGACACTCTCACTTCCAAGAAGTGCGGTCACACCCCACACCGACTCGTCTCAAAGCGGAAGTAGGCAGTAACAGCTAAGGTCGCCCTCTTCGTCTTGGCACCTAAATACATAATAGGTGTTTCCGTTATGAGCTGTGTTTATTTTTTTTTCTTCGAATAAACTCCTCTCCTTGAATAAACGCCTATCCTGTTTTATACGTTACTGAGTGTCAATGCCAAGGTAGGATACTGCCTGGTAGTAGGATACTGCCATGAACATTCGTTCATGGTAGCATCCCACATAGCAAGTATTGCGATAGGCAAGTCGTCAGTCGATAATTGGATTGGACATCATTCAATTTATTCAGGCGTCCAGTAGTGGCACTCGCACGTTGGCTTTCATGTGGATGGATGGACAAAAGTTTATTTGAAACCTGAACATAAGCGGTCGGGTCTGTGCTCCGGTGCATTTCATCAGGTCAATTTGTTCCTCGATCGTGTCTCTGGGGAATCGGATCTCAGAGACCACGCAGAAAAAAAGCACATGCTTCAGATCTGCTGCAGCAGGTGCCGCAACTATACCTACCTTTCCCAAGAAGATTATGTTTCAATAAAGTCATTCAAACATTTTAATTCACTATCCAGAGCGTCAGCCTTAAATAATAAGTAAACCAATACTCCAATATCACATCTATCTAATATGACTTTTAAATTAAACCAGAGCTATGGATTTTGAACCAGTGTTATTTTAGGTGCGAAGCACCTTTGGGACTATGGCTTGTTGGTGTCTCTTATCATGACGGTGTGTCATGACGTCACGGTCCACCATAAAAGCAGGTAGGTAACCCAATAGGTAAATCGCGCTACTGACCGCTAGTCCACAAAAAATGAAGGTAACAGTTAGCCCAATAATTAGCCGATGACGTTAGTGGAGTAGAAACACTCTTTTTTACATGCCGTGAGGAACTAAAACCTAGCATGCAGGGAAAAATAAGAAAAAGATGATGGTGATGATGAGCCTTGGGGTAAGCAGCATTCCGACGCACTTTTCCAACGACGTTAGTGGAGCACCCACACCTGCATACTTCGCTCCTCCCCAGCCTCTTTCTACAGGACTTTTTCTCAATATTCGACCAACCAGAAGGAAGTGCCTCAGCGGATGTGCTGCGAAGAAAATTGAGGGCGTGCCTCCTTGCTCCTAGCAATGATTTAAGTCCTTACTTTGAAGCAAAGAAATGTAAGCACGTTCTCGTTTTCGACATCTGTCGACGCCTGAAGTTTAGAAGGCGCCGATAAAGTGTGAAGTGAGGACTGCGTAGGGACGAATTGCTTATTTAATCACACATATCTTCAAAGTGATCTAAATAAGGGAATGTAATGTTAAAATACAAAACGGAAACATTTTCTAAACCCTTGCTTCCAAAAGCAGTGTGGTGGTCGATGAAAAACATCCAACGATGGCCCTTTGTTTTTATTGCAACGTTGCATTGTCTTCAAAGCCTTGTGAGCAGGTGAACTGCTACCATAGCGAGTGTGAGAAAAGAAGCTGGTAGGTGAAGACAGCTTGATAGACCATTACGTTTCCACACAGCTGACAGGACAAGCATTCAGATTGGCTCAGGTTACAATTCTCGCCTACAGATGTATGAATACGTGGCCTAGTTTGGGATGCTACATCTCATGAAGGAACAGCGCAGAAGTAAGACGAAGACAAATGCATGTCTTGTCTGCTTAGTCCTCCTTTGGTCCTCGTTTCAAAGCCACACTATTTCCTCAAAAGATACCGCCAACAGACGGAATGCCTGCTGAAGCAAACTAAATATCTTTAAAGCTGAGCAAATGTACAAAAAAAAGAAAAGTAGATAGCCCGGAAAAACACGTCGACGTTAAGACACTTGGTGATGTACAAAGTTTAGGATCGCTCGCTGGTGTAAACACACCATGACGAAAAACAGCGCTACTTGATTGATTGATTGGTTGATTAATTGATTGATATGTGGGGTTAAGTCTCACAAAACCACCACGTGATTATGAGAGACGTCGTAGTGGAGTGCACCGGAAATTTCGACCACCTGGGGTTCGTTAACGTTACCCATATCTGAGCACACGGGCCTACAGCATTTTCGCCTCCATCGAAAATGCAGCCGCCGCAGCCTGCATTCGATCCCGTGACCTGCGGGTCAGCAGCCGAGTACCTTAGTCGATAGACCACCACGGCAGGGCAACAGCGCTACTTGGAAACCGCAGACAAGAGTCGACGTTGTCATGTAGGAATTTGGCACTTTATTGTTGTTTATAATTTTATCACACAAATTATTGTTTTAGCGAATAGTAGCAGGAGTCATACCTATAGGCGTGATCCCCTCCTTAAACACATTTGTTTATTAAGAAAGAACACAAGAAATAACACCCTTACTGGTGTGTTCTTTCTTTTGGAGTTTTGAAGGAGCGCTCTTTTTAATAATTCGCCTTTGTTTATTAATTTCGCCATTGACACCGCTGCTACTGCTACAGTACGTGATGTGGTCCACAGGTGTGAGAGGTTTCTTTTCTCGAAAGACACGTAATGATCATGATAGAGCTTGTCAAACACATTGCGAGCAAGTGGACCTTTGAAAGCGTATGGCAGAAATGACACGGAGACCAGGAGCACGCGATCGTCGAACAGAAAGTGCGAGTCAGCGAACGTGAAAAAAAATTTAATAAAAGACAAACTGACAGAACACAGGTTTCGTTTCCTGTCGGTTGTTAGGGGCGTCCCACAATGTCCCATAGCGGAACCAGCCCAGCGTAACGATTCGGCCTCTGTGCACGCCGAGGCTCGATAGCCTTCCCATTCTGTGACCACGCTACCGAATCCGTAAAACTAAAACCATGCGTTCGAAGCGAGGGAAAAAGTTTAAACGCCATCTGAATTTCTGGCGTTGCATGTTACTACTGCTGTATGGCTGCGATTCACGTAAAAAATATAAATAAGTAAACATCCGCGGAAGTACGTTGCCGCATGGCTGCATGTTCCGTCGTTTTGTCTTCTTTCTATCTTTGTTCGTCCCGTATTTCTGCTGCTCCCGTTTCTCGTGGCAAGTTAAAAATCTGCACGTCTCGGGTAGTTTGACGCAAAAACTCGCATCTTAAAGACAGGGTAATAGAAACACCTCCCTTGCTTCGCGATCACGATTCACAAACAAAAGCGGAACACAAAAGGAAACAGAAATGGTGCGTCCTCTGTGTTCGTAATTTTGTTCGTGCGTTAAGGTCACGCTAACATTATGATAGCGTGTTAGAATAAGTAACCAATAAGCCCACATCGCTACAGTCGCGTTTTAGGCGCCCTGCCTTCTGGTTTAGAGGGACACGCACGCCAAGTATTTGCTACTTGCAAACATTTAAAACGTTAATGTTACTGGCGACAGCACTTTAACAACCATGACGACAAAGTAATTGTGATGCGTCTTGTGACAGCAACAGGACGTTCTGGTGTCCGCCACGAAGACGTAGAACCTTTTTAGCACAATAAAGTAACTAAAGGAAATGACCAGCTATAATACACAGGTCACATCCGCAGATATTAGACTGCTCGTAATTGCAATATCTGCGTTCATAATCCTATCCGAGACAAAAAACGGGTATTTTTAGCGATACCTAAGGGATAAAAAAGCCTACGTACCTCCCCACTATGGCTTCCTCCTTTATTATTATTCTACCATAGGTTATCCCTTAACGCTTCACACGTATGTGATCTATCGTTTTGATAGCACTCGGAAATATTCAAAATACAGGAAATCAAAAGACCAGCCTTCATTGACGGGCATCAGGGGAGTTCAATAACATTATCCACGTTCGTTAATGATAGCGCCATGAAAAACATGGCAGACTCGCAATACAACAGCGAGGAATGTGTGCGTTGTCAGGGTTTGTCTGCGAAAACAATGATCACACAATCAACATCGCTTTATTGACCGAAATGAGCCAGTTGTACTGAAACCATCCTCAAATACATCGCAGCGGCAGATCCGTATATTTCCATCCTTCCGCATTCTTTAAACTCAAACTATAATTCTGCATTCTATCTTCCTGTTCCGCATTTCGAAAAGTACTATATACGGCCAGAGCAGTCACACACAAAAAAGCCATTGTTCCTAGGTCTTTACGTCGTTTTCTTGAAACAAGGTTATTTGATCAATCCCCAAAAACCAACCGCAGTCCGTCCATAGCCCAAATGGTGTTTGCAGACAGGCCAGCGAAACATGACATCGACGTTAGCGAATCTATTTGGGCCTTAAGCGAGCGTATAAGGAGCTGAGCCATCTACGGACGAAGTCGTGCCGGGACCAGCGTGAACGAGCCTTGAACAACTTCCTTGCCCGACTGTGTGCCGCGCGCTGTTCCTCGTAATAAACGCGCTCATTTCGCATTCAATAGAACGCTTTCGAGGGAGTTTCCGACGAGTCGTCCGCAGAATACACGCTTTCTAAATTCCACCATCTAATAGCGAAAGCTTACGCTACCTCATGCCTCGAACAGTTCGGACTTGCTATCTGCGCACGCGCTTCAGTCTCGAACCAGCGTGGTCGTCCCACGCGCGGGTACGCCGTTTCATACAAGGAGAACGCTTGCGCATGTTCGGCGTGATTCGGGACGAAGAAGATGATGAGAAGGAGGTGACAGTGGAGGGAGGTGCTGTCCATGCAGGCGGAAACTGTGGCGGAAACGCTTGATGCCGGCGGCTGGTGGAAGGGGGGGGGGGGGTTCCATTTGTTCCGGCGGCTAGCGCTGAAATTGCCAATGCAAGCGGGCCTCTGTATACAGCAGCAGGGCTGGTGCCAACGGCGGGACGGGGGGCCCACGCGTTGGGCAGCGGGCTGCGCTACTCGCACGTCACCTCTCGCTCCTTTCTCTTTCGCTAAAGCGCACGGGGGGGGGGGAGGGAGCTGCAGCTTTCGTAAGCGCTTTCCTAGCGCAGGTTCCGCCGAGGCCGACCGCGCTACACGAGTAGCTCCGCGCTGCTACTTCCGGGTAGGAACACTGCTCCTTCCGCGCTGATCCGGAGTGCTGTACGAAGGCAGCAAGCAAGCCCGGCGCCGTAACGTGCGTGGCCAGTACACGTGTGACGCGCGCGAGGGTAGCTCATCGCGTACATCTTTCGCCTACCCTCCGCTCGGTGATTATGAGGCTCAAGTACAAAGGAATAGGACGCACGGCGATACGCCTGTCCTCCGAAGGTTGGCAGGAAAGAGAGCGGGCGAGAAGATGCAGAAACCTATATAGGCCTGCTCGTTCGCGAAAAGGCGAAAGTTGCAAATGTGGGCTTGTTGGCGATGCAGTTGAAAGAATGTTCTGTAGCACGATGCGAAATACGGAAACAGGAAGCGATGGACGGAGAGGACAGAGCGCGAACAGGCGTTGTGTCATTCATCGTCCACGTGTGCGTATATATATTTTTTTCACGTGCGTGCGCACATTGCGAGTGAATGATGCTGACCACTCCGTGATTAGCCGAACAGCAGACTCGGCATCTTAGTGCTCGAGTAGAAGGTTAGCGCAGTGGCGGTATATAGAAAGAAGTGAACCACATCGTAGTGCGTGGCAGTTCAGACCACGTGGCAAGAGTGGTGACCTACGGCTAGTAACGGGTCGCTATGTTGTAATGAACCATCGATCCCACTTCAGAGACTCGATAGAATAATGCCATGGGAGACTTGAGTGACGAATCAGCTTTTAGTGAACGGAGGAAGCAAGCACGACTTTGGTCACCGTTTCAAGAGGGTTCAATGTTCAAATGGACAAATGAAAAAGTTCTAATGTAGAAATAAATGAAGAAAAAAGTGGCAGCATTTCAACTACGTTACACCGAATCCCCCATAGCCTCTGCGTCTACATCTCCGAAAGTTTCAACGAAAGCAAATAGCTGTAAAAGAAACAAAAAGTATCCGCACGCACAGGCGACCGTCACACGTCACAACCCCTCCAGTCTATCGCGGAAGGAGTGTTTGGCAACGCGATCCACATCACAACGAGATGGGTGCAGACGTGCACGTTTGGCAACGTCAACCTTCGGGTCCGAGCTTCACGTCTGCCTTCGGCACGCGTCCGTAATAAACACGCAACCGTCCAAATGCGCATACGGGCGGACTGTGCGTTGATGGCGTGCTGTCTTGTCTAGCGTGTCCCTCCGTATTCCGGCAATTTCTTTGTTTTTTATAACTTCGTTTTTTTTCTTAGGTCAGACCGCTTGTGCGTTGTGAATTCGAGCAAACAACGCTGCGATGTGGTGCAATGAGTGACCCCCCCCAGCACACCCTTCACATGCACACGTGCTCGCGTTTCAGTCCACTGACCACATGCTCTACCCACGAGTTCGCGTGGTCTCTGCCATATCGTGGTGGACTCTCCCCCCAACCTCCCAAAAAATCACGCTGGGCGGACGGGCTCGCAATGTGCCGGCACATTCCTCACAGGAGTGCCGCGTGCTTGCACCCGCCGCTGCCTTACGGCCTTCTTATCGGCCCGGGTCGCTGCGCCCAATTTACCTTCGCGAACGAGCGGAGAGAAAGAAATTTCTTGCGCAACCTATTCGAGCACAGCCGTTGTATTTGTTCGCTCGCACGAAGGTTTTCATACGTGCAGTCTTATTCTACTCGGTAAATATGGCCCAGGCGTCGGGGACAAGCAAGGAACGTACCACGACATCATGTGTTATTCGTTCCAGCATTCATTCAAGTAAACACAATAAAGGCACACAATTGCACTGGTGGATTCACGTTTGGTAACCTTGCAAATTAATTATAAAGTAGGCTACACAATACTGGGTTTAAACCTGCCCGTGAACTACTTCAATGGCTTATGCATCTTATTCAGGCAGCACCAAGAAGGGTGCCGAACGTAAGGCACACTCAAAAGCAGCGTGGTTCCTGCTACTGAATTTCACTACTAAGAGAGGAAAAAGCATATCAGTGCGTGACAGGTGACTGCTGTTCGCGCCTTCCTGTTGAAAATTCTCCGCTGGTGCAAAAGCACCAGTACATCATTTTATAATAAGGTCAAATAAAACTAGCCCAACAGAAGCAAGTAAATAGAAAACTGCGCACATAATAGAAGGACCGATGACCTACTTGACTGGCAGCCGCTTCGCTACAGAATTTGTATGAAGGTCAACCACGTGCGTATTTTCTCGACTACATGGTGTTGTGCATGAAGAAGTATTAATTTAGTAGTGAATAGGTGCACCTTCATGAAGGAACAGGTAGGTCAACCTTACATTTACCTCTTCTTTCCACTGTCACAATTTTTCGTGTTATAGCACCAAAGAATATTAATCATTCAGGCACATATATTTGTACCATTACAAGCTGAATTAAAGGAAAGTTACATGTCTATTACTCGTGGTTCCCCTGTATCTTCAATAGGGTACGGCATAAGCGGAAGCTCATGATTAGCGATGTGTGTGCTAAAATTTTCTTGACTCCCTCATCCCCGCCCCTCCAAAAAAAAAACAGTGACAGAAGTCTCTAGAGAGATCACTTTTGGTGTAATGTACCGCGAAAAAATGCTGCTATTCCTATGGAACGATTCTGCAACTCGTGAAAAGGTGTTATGTTTTGTATGCTACTTATCTTTACATACGCGAGAAAGCATAAAACGCGGCGACAACGGAAACCGTGCTTGGCCTACTGAGCCTGTTGCTTGAATATTTGTGTTGTCTGATAAAAATAAGGCGAAGGAAAATGAATAAATAAATAAATAAAGAAAGAAAGAAAGAAAGAAAGAAAAAAAAGAAAGAAACAAAGGAAGGAAGGAAGAAAAAAAAGAACGAAAGAAAGAGGTAATTTCTGCCAAGCACAACACGATAAGGTAAGCTGCCTGATTATTGGACTAGTTCGAATTATACGCGTCGGAGGACACCAAGTCACGTGCACAGTCACCTGAGAGACGGTGAGTATAAGTTCGCGTTGGGCAAACGATACGCATCAAAGCGCAGAGACCTCCCGGGTGTGACGCTGTGCCTGTTGCAGTTGTTCCGCATGATTACAGTCGATTGCACGGTCGCTGCGCAGGCTGGACAAAAGTAATAAAACACGTCACACTGCACAACTTTTGGAAAGTGAGAAATTGAATCTTGCGCACTATGCCATTTAACTATGTCTAGGATCTGGCAAGCGTCCCTTTCGCTGCTTCCGGTTGCTCCGCTTACCATTATTTATCGCCTTCTACGATTGCGTCCCTACCATATAGTTTCATCTACATAGCAGTGACATGCTAAGGTGGTTAGAGAATGTTTACCTGGGGTATTGGAGCGACGGATACTGATCGCTCGACTTCACAAACTGAAGACTGGAGTTTGATTTTCTATGTTGCTTCCTATTCCGGTACCGGAAGAGCTTGCAATCGTAAGTACCGTGACTTGAGATGCCCCGCATTTGTTTTCGTTTTTTCCTTCGTGGAAATAGAACTTTCTGCATTATTCAACCTCATTCACGGTAGGCTCCCCGTATAACAAGTGTGTCATTCTCAAACCAATGTAAATCCCGCCCGCACGCACGCACACACACGCGCGCACACACATCTGTATCACAAACATAATACTGGGTATAGGTCAGAAAGAGATAACTGAACACATTCGTGATAAAATTACTAAAGGCTGAAGCGGTCAAAAATACTTGTAGACTTCTTCTACACAAATGCAGACTCACGCCGCTAGAGTAATCCCCAAAATTTAAACATTAGAACTTATACAAAAGATGACGAAAAATGTGCCGAGTGCGCCTTGCTGATGAGCGAATAGAATTCACGCGAGTGTTTTCCTTTGTTCAAACTTTGTTACTATAAGGCAAGTAAAATAAAAAAAATACTGCGTGAATGTGCTTCAGTGTTCCTTGTTGGCTTCGTTGAATCAATCATGCTTTCTGTTTTATAGCATAGGGCCGCAAAGCGGCCTAAATAGCTTTGCTGTCGATGGCGGTAATCATTTTAAGTGGCTTTTGCGATGGGAATGCTTCTAATGCGACTCTTCGCACTGGTCACTTTCTTTGTGCAGTAGATCTCGAATAATAAAGACACCTTCGATATGTTTAGCACAAATGTGTTTCATGCCGAGGTGCACCACGGCTCCGCTGACGTATTTCTGTCCCGGATATGACGTATAATATAGATAATAAATTACTGCAATGAAGAAAACGAGAAGGACAAGTTTCGGGGCGTCAACGAGCGACCTCTAACTTCGTTGCACATGCGACAGGCCACTAAGCCACGCAGTGTACGTTGTCAAGCTTGCTAACGACAAGCCATTTATAAACACCATATACAATTGGCGGTCCTCAGAGCTCCTCAACTTCACCGCGTTTTCGTCATCAGTAGAGAGATGGCACAACGGGCTCTCTTTGAGTGCGCGACTCTCGCGTTTCTTTGAGCACGGGCCTCCACTGGTGCATGGTCTCTCCTGCGCACGTGCTAATCAGACCACACTCGTAATTCGGGGAGATGACGAATGGCACTTTGCTGGATCCCAGGCGGTGTTTGCGAACGAAGCACAATACTCACATATTGCGTCTCTCATAATTATATGGTGGTTTTGGGACGTTAAACCCCACATATCAATATCAATCAATCAATCAATCAATCAATCACAATACTCACATACGATGAAGTAAGCATTGTGGCAGTTGTTCGCGGTCGTCCTAAGTACGCTTGTTTATTCGTTTCGTTTGTCTCTCTGTTTGAGCAGCCCGCTTCAAGTGTCGAGCGGAGACAGTTGCTTGACGGCGCTTCTAATGTGTTCGCTAACTTCGTGTGTGTTTTGTGTATGAGGTGCGCACTGCAAGTTTCTAGCTTCTTGCCGTTCTTCGCATGAAATAAAAATGTGTTGCTGTAGCATTCATTCCTTCGCCCCTGTGGCGAAGCAACTCAAGATAAACGGTCCACTACATCGGTGAAGACACGTTTCACTGTTGCGTTTTACAGATTCCTAAAAAGACGGGTCGGTCATGTTTTTTTTTTACGTCGACTTCCAGCTTATAAGCATGCCTTATGGTTTATTTTTTTAAAGGGCTGCTTATGCGTAAATAAGCGTGGTCTAAGTAATTTGTTCACCAGGTTTTTTTTAATAGCTCATCTAGAAAGAGATCGAGTAGCTTTGCCGCGTGTGTTGTAACCAGGGGATCAAAAAGTACACATCGCTGCTTATCACTGCTCTACAAGCTAGTACACCTGATAGGTTAGAGGCCTGATTAGCCTGTCAGTATGGGAGGGGATGCTCGGACGCTGAGTTTATTCCTGCAAGAGCCTTACATGTTTCATCCACACGTTTATTTGAACGAGAAGCCTGCGCAAGAGAAATGATCCAGAATTGATCCCATAACGTCCCCAGAATCGATCACTCGACAAAAAGTGAGCCGTAGAAAGAAGCCTGAAGATTTTGTGAACACTTCATAAAGTGTGCAATTTACACCAAATGCTCATCTGAGGTATATGCTGAAGGATTGCGTTGGCCTGAAGATAACCCTATTTTTTACCAAGAGCACAATAAAGGTGCATGCCAAGTCGCTCATCGTCCACCACGTTTTACGCTAAGAAGCAGGCAGTCTTTATTGCGCTTAAAAGGTGAAAGCAGAACCTCGAAGCTGCGTAGAGGCACTCGGGTATCAAGCGGTACGTAAAACGGACAAGGTACGAAAAAAAGGCCGGGAAAAGTGAAAACGCAGCGTTTTTTAAGGCAGCGCCGAGAGATATGCTGCAGGCCGCTTTCCGTGGCCATGCGGAGGAGTTTTTCAGGCGAGTCGGGGCCGGGCGAAGCAGCAAACAACCACCTCCCCCGAAACTCACCCGTCGCCCTTCCATTTTTACGCGCTCTGTTTCCCCCCTCGATCTGCCTTGCTAGGCTGGCTGGCTGCATGGGCTGGCTCCACGCCGTCGTGGCGATGATGTCTGTGGCAAGGCCGTCCCGAGTCTGGTGCTCGCCGACTTTCAACGTTTCCGTGTGCACTTGCCGTAATAACCCTGCGTGCGCGCCTCGCGTATAAATCTATACTCTGCCGAAAAAAACACCGCACCTCACGCACGATACGCAGAGCGGTGGGATAGACGTCGTAGTTAAGCACTTGTTAACTAGTTTCTTGAATGCACCTTGATTGCTTGCGAGTGTAACACATGGAGCTTGTAAAGCCCTACGTTAAACCATCACCACTGTTTGAATTGACCTGGTGGTTGTTCTCAGTCAACCTAAATATAGCTTGCGTACTTTAGAAAGACAAAATATCATCTAAGAGAGTGTAGTTTCTTGAAATGCTCGAAAACAGAGTAGTTAAAATATTGCCATTTATTCTCTTCGAACAATATAACAAAATAAGCAGTGAATAGAAACATCACAGGGCTGATTGCGCACTGTGTTACTTCAGCCAATTCAGTACTATTTTCACTGGATCGAATGGTAGTAGAATTGGGTAAATATCAAAATACTTAGCCCCAGTAGCACTTAGTGCCTCATTAGGTAGTGAATTACGTCACGTGATGCCATACAACGAGAAGGAAGATACGCAGCGAAAAATTGCATCAAAACTTTCCTTTTAGCACTAACAACAGCGAGAAGTTTTCCCGAATATCTACGTGACACCGAAGCGCACAATCAAAACAGAAAGTGGCGCCATGTGAATGAGATTTTGCAGGAAGACATTAGTGCAAGAGTCAACATATGTCATAAAACATTACTCAAGTCCAAATCCAACAAATTTCCGGAATGCTTACCTAAAGCCTTTGCAACATTCTTAAATCATGTGATTTACAATTACATCAATACGATACAGCAGACACTTCTAATTTTGAAAAGAAAGAAAGAGAGAGAAACAGAGAGGAAAGGCGGGGACATTAACCGCTTGGCTCGGTTGGCTACCCTTCATTGGGGTGAAGAAAAGGGGGAATAATAAAAAGGAACGAGATAAAAAGAAAAGAAGAAGAGCAAGAAAGATATAGATAAATAGTCAGCTCGAAACTACAGAGCCCGGTCTCACACTGTTCTTTCACAAGCGCTCGTGAAGTCCGGTTGTCCTTAAGAAGCACAGCGAGCCTTCATAGTTTTGCGTGTGTGCGAAACCGTCGGCCAAGGTACCAGGATCTTTTCTTCCGTAAGCGGTCGTGAATCCAGCTGACAGAGTTTGGCTTCCATAATACGTTGTTAAGACTGGTATGCTGGACAGTGGCATAAAATGTGCTGAAGCACAAGCGGCCAACACACTAGAAACAATATGAAGCGTAGCGCGCGGTCGTTAAGAGCTTGGTTCGCAAGCACTGAAACTTCAGTAATGGCTTTTGACGTGATGCTCGCTGGACAGAAACAATTAACAATCTACGATTTTGTGGAATACAGTCACAATTTTGTTGTGAGCGTTCATTGCTGGCCTGATTTGTTCATAATATGTGCCAAATGCAACACAAATGAACACACACAGCAGCGAATAGCACTTGTCCTGGGTACTGAGTGTTCTCCTACGTCTCGTACCGTAGTGATCTAGTACTCTGCCGTTTAGTGACGTCGAAACAAAACATTCTGCTTTAATCCTGCTCAGCTTGTGTTCTGTATTGTGAACTCGTGACACGGTATTTATAAAATACGGCTGTAATTATTTTTTTCACGTCAGATTGATGCAGTTGTCAAACCAGTGACCTTGGGTTCGACCGTGGGATGCCTTATTCTCTGGTCTACAGTGGCGGGACAGCGTTGACGATGAGAGTGATTTTACAAGATCGTACGTCTTGCTTTGTTTTTGGACACGTGTTTGCCCAAGCACATTGGGACAGTTTTACGACCGCCTAAGTTTTACGCTGCCCAGATAGTCTCCAAACTGACCACTCTTCCATCAAACAGAGGCGGGAAAGTGTTCAAGCGGAAGGTCAAGGAGGAGGAAGGAGAAGGAGAGCGTTGTTGTGGTCTGAAGTCAGCATGATGTGGACCGTTCTGGTTCTAGGGAGTGTTTACAAAAATGTTTGCGCACGTCGCACTCAAAGCCATTCATACTTCCGGTCGGTACCGTCCGTTTTACGGGGTGTAATGGAAAGAGCTTGACACTTAGAAAAAGGCTCGGGCCGATTTGCTGAAACCTGCGGAGGATCTAGCCGACCTACTTTGGCTGTAGGAAAGTAAAAAGGGAACACGTGCACGGGCAACTGTCAAAAAATCAATAAACAGTCAACGCCATCACCAAGGACGAAAGTCTCAAAGGTTGGAGCAATAAGTATTCTGAGAGCGAAGCAATTTAGCAATCTTAGACGTTCTGCTCATTTCTTGTAAAAACTGTACCAATGTTCCTTCTTTAAAGCGATAGCGTTAAAGAGCTCGTTTCGCAGAAATTCCGGCTCAGGCATCGCTGGTTGTGAGAGATAAATCATAATCTTATGCTGACCAATGATTGATTGATATGTGGGGTATAACATTCCAAAAATACCATTTGATTATGAGATATTCCTTAGTGGAGAGGAGCCCTCCACCACGGCGTCTCCATTATTAATATAGTGGTTTCTAAAGTTTCGACCTTGTGGGGTTCGACCACCGGGGGTTCTTTAACGTGCACTCAAAATCTGAGCACATGGGCCTACATCATTGTGCGTGATCGAAAATTTTGGAAAGATTCCAATGAAATAAATAATAAAAAATACTGGGACTGAGTGGATTCTCGAACTCGGCTTGCATGCGCGTCAAGCGGGTATTATGCCACACAGCTATGCGTCTGCTTGTCAGTGCAGTGAAAATAAAATGAAAGTAACTTTCATGCTTTACAAACACACGCGTTCTGTACAGATGCTTCCCAATACAACATGAAATGTAGCCGTAGGAACGCGTGGTATAAGCGTACCCTGCCATTGGACGTCAGGGCATGGGATTATCATAATGGTCCAACAGACTTTTAAGCGAGTTACCCACTACAAAAAACAAACACACTACGGCACCCTCAAGGCCACGTATTGGGTGCATAGCAAGTTCAAAAATATTTCATACGCTAAGTCTTCGAAGTGCGCACTTGGAACAGAATGTCGCTGTCGCATTCAACTGTGAGAGATCATACTTAACTGTCCCCCCCCCCCTTTTTTGTGTAAATAACCATATGAGTAGGATACGCGGCGAGTTTCTAAGCGGCCGAGTACGTACAAGACCGATGATTAGGGCTTTTAATGGCTTCCCAAAAGACAGGTGAGGAGCTGTGCACCAGCAGTCAAGTCACTGTCATCTGACATCCCCATGGCTGCAACAGGTCGGTAGCTCTTGTGCCACGTGCTTGTCCTGTAATAAGTTGAAATGAATAAATAAATAAATAAATAAATAAATAAATATATCACATTCAAAGGCAATCTTAAATAACAAGCACACGTTCATTGCTTCAATAAACGTATTTAAGTACTCTCTTTGCATTATACGAATAACCATCATGGACTCTCCCAGTAATATCATTTCACGATGCACAGAATTTGCTAATTGCCTGTCTTGCATGTCACGAACTGACGTGTTCTGAGATACAGATCAAGGTCTGCGCATTCTGCTATTCAGCCGTGTTAGGCGGTGGCAGTGGTGAGCTTAATAAATGTGGTATAGGTAGTTGCCGCGTACGGAATAACTTGATGTTTTGAAGCTTGTACTGGTACTCCTGCGCTCCCTTTTGCGTAAACTACTTTCGCGCTTAAACACTCATTGGTTCACCACCACAAGTTTTGGTGTATACTTATTTATTATGAAGTAGTATTTCTTTCGGCCACTAAATAACTTCTTTAATGAGAAAGAGAACATGTCCGACACATGAGCGGTGCTTGGTTTGCTACTCCTGTTAGTAGAAAGCGTGATCAGGAGATAAAAAAAAAAGATAACCACTAACGACAATCCTGAAGTGTGCTGAACTTCAAACTAAACACGAGAGTTATGTGTCTATACCGATTAGGCTTCATGTAGTCCGCGTAAATTATTCGGTGAAGGTTGAAATCATTTTTCAAGTGGTGAAAGTGCCGAAAGAACAGAAGGCTTTGTTTTTAGTTTTCGGGTGTTAATACCTTTATTCTGCATCAACGACGTCAAAAACTGTAGCAGGGGCGCTTTTGTGGCTTACTTCCGAATGTAATTCTATGCGGAGCCTGGACTGAATTCTCATCCTTGTGAAGGCCTCCTCGCGTTTCCCTCTGAAGGTTTGGTGCCGCACCGCGTGTGTACACCAAAAGCAGGTGCACCGGTATGCGGGAACATATATATATATATATATATATATATATATATATATATATATATATATATATATATATATATATATATATATATATAATGTGTGTGTGTGTGTGTGCGTGTAAGATGTCTAGCTGTGAACACCACAGCGCTTGCGATTAAAATTCCAAGTCAATTTTTATGAACTACGATGGCAGTGAAGTGGCCCTCATATAAGGCAAGCATATGGCAGCGTATGATATGTGTCTATCATAACTTTTAAACTTGAAGAAAGACCATTGATTTTGTATCAGGCCCATTTTTGTAGTACCTTTCTGAGCATTCCGGCAATCTAAAGGGAGTTTCCATCCGAAAGAGCGTGGAAGATAAATAAGAGTTTACTTCGGTGCTAGTTGCCATTAAGAAAACAACAAAAAAGCCAGAAAGTTCATTTTCGTTAGATGATTTTCTAAACACGCATTGGTGCGTCTTAAAAAGAATGTAAATGACTATGAGGTATTTGAGCTCTACTATGGGATTATCCAAAACACGTGATGTGCGTTTAAAGAGAGATATGGAATACAGGAACAGTACGGGGGTTCACTAGACTACCTTCAGTTAGCTACCCCACCCGTGGAGAGAGAGAGGTATAAGGGAGTGAACTCGAGAGAGAATGAGAAAGATGTTACGCACCGCACGTGTCACAGTGCACGGTTTCACTTACGCTCACTGTGTGCTGTTGCCTACAAGTACTGCAAAGGGTGGGGTATTAGGTTTTTCGGAGCTTATAAATTGATTGTACCATAAAGTCGGATATCAGAAACAATTCGCTGGCCTGTTTAGAAAAATTTCTTTACAGAACACAAAGGCTTCATAACAATCCATTAACAGGGCACGTACATTTCGGCACATCTATGTTCCACGACAAACATCACTACGTTGCAGTGAAGCCAATGCAAACAACGTTTTTAATTGTTAAAACCGACTCCCACGCTAGTAATGGTATCTTGGTATCTTTGAGGACCCAAATAACACAGCCAAGTGAGCTTACAGTTTTATTAGTCCCTATAGATCGCACCGGTGTTCAAATGCTCATTGCTTCACGAGACGTCATTTGCATGTTGACGGTACCAAACAGCTGTTTATTGGTCATCGCACTGAAACACAGCTGCTAGCCAACCGAAAACAAAATGACACCATGCACTTAATACGCAGTATCAACTACCGAAAATTCGGCAGATTCCACGCACCTGAATCGACGTTATGCGAAGCGTGCGGAGGGAATTGATACCTAAATTGGAAAATCAGAGATCTTTTTCAGATGGCTGGATGTTTTGTGTGCCACCACAGTGAATTAGCTGGGATAGCAAGTAGCTTGCTCATTTTCAAAACTTTCGTCACTGTACCTTGTATCACATAGTATGGGGCTGCCGAAACAACCCGAGTGTCCCGCCCATTGACGAACATAGCGTACAAGAAAATCCAGAACACCAGTGGGAGGCGTTGCTGACGTCGGTAAACCCCGAGAACCAGCTCCGGCTGGTGGAAAGGGCTCGGGCGTCGGCAGCTAGCCATGGCTCCCTGGAATGAGGAAGTCACCCACCTCTGGGCGAAGAGAACACCCGCCAAGTTGAAAATGTAGTTTATTTTTCTGTTCTCTTCATACGACATTATAGTGTTAATCTAGAACGTTAAATGCCTGCCTTTTATATGAAGGCGTGAAAAGCGTCTTTCCTTACTCTTACACAACTTAAAAATAGGCTTTTTGTGTCGACGTTAATTGAAGTGACCGGAAGCGCGTTGGGAAGCAAGACGTGCTGTTGCTCTTGCAGTCTTGATAACGAGAGAAAATGGGAATATATGCATGTGCAATTACTATTAAATCGTTCTTCAGGAAAGGGAAAGAAACGATAAGGAAGAGGAAAAATAAAAAAATACAAAAAGTACATTTGAACCCGATACTAATATTTACAAATGAGATGTGAGGTACATGTAGGCTTTCGCATACGCCTACGTTCACCCTTAATTACACGTATATATATTGCTAAAGGGAATGTGAACAATGATAAAGGGTGCTGGGAACGCAAAATACACGCCTGGCGGGCCACGCTCTTCTTCGCTCCTGAGATTAAACACACTCATCCTCTCAGCAGGCGCGAAACGCATTTCCTTCTACCTTTCATTTTAAAATCGCCTTGGTAGTTAGTTTTCACCATCGCCGTTCTCCTTTGGAGGGCGCCCGCTCGTTTCAGTATGCCGACAGCACCGCAGCAATGCCGGTAAAGAGACGGAGGAAGGTGTCGACGGCGTCGGGTTCCTTGGCACTGGTTCATTTCCGCAAAATAAAAGGGGCCGCCATAGAACTGCACCGGTGCTCCTCTCGAGGAAGACGCAACGGCTGGCTGATCCTACAGCAACACGGCATGGCAAAGTCAGCCGCGTAAGCATCGGTCTGAGCCCAGCTGGGGAAGACCTCCAGCTTTCATAGGATGAAAAAGTTCCTCTGGGACTCCCTTAGTCCACAGGAATGCGGTTGGGCTCACACACGCGTGCACTTGGTGCGAAATATAGCGCCTTTTTTTTTCCTCGCTTGTTAAGTTCCTCGAGCTGCTTCGAACTGTCGGTAGAGCCGGAGGGGTGCGCCTCGTGGGAATTTTTTATTGAACGATGCGTGCGCTCAGGGCACTCCCGTTTTCCGTGGCCTTAGCCGCGTTCCTGCGTCTCGCACGCGGCAGTGGTGCGTTGCAGTGCTGTTTAGAAGATGCCGCTGGCGTCGTATCGATTGAGTTGCCACGCCGCGGTGAGTCGGACGGAAGTACTGAACCGTGAAGTGCGTCTGTGTCGCATGCTGAAGGATAAATCCCGTGAAAGGGAACCCGAGCCCACCGGCGACGATTCTGAGAGTGTCGTCTTAGCACGAGAGCTTTTATGCGCTTAGCAGATCTGAACAGGGCATTTTTTAAGCTCAAGGACGTCTTGTTCAGGCTGCTGGTGTAGCGGGTTACAAATGTTCCAGGAGCTATTCCGAAAGAAAGAAGTTGAAGTTCACCATCACTTATGCATGCAAGCTAAAGACCTAAGCAACAAAAATGTAACTTTCTTGCTAGAGCATACGATTTATTGCATTTCCCATTCAAGGTAATTATATATCTCATCGTTCCGCACGGCCCATGAATAGTTGTCTCTCAAATACATACGCGTCACAAGGGTGTTGCCCAGCAAATAGAAATATTGACGAGTAATAAGCGCAAGGACATGAGCAAAGCGAAAAATTGGCCCCGTATCTGCATGTTTCACTGCAAATGTCGTTGAAAGACGATAGCCTTCCGTCTTCAGAAAGTGAACAAAACATTTATTTGATGTTCTGCGCAAGAAAATTGATGAATTGTATTCTGGAGGCGCTCCGTTAGAGGGTCTTGATCCGTAAAGCGAAGGCGAACGAGCGGAGCGCATCGAAGCATGATAGACACGAGCGCTATCTGGCAGTTATATTCGAAAACGAAGGAAGGCGTGCCTGCCCGTCTTGGAGGCAATAAGGTGTACAACTCAAAGTCACGGGCAGGTGCCACCACCATGTCGTCTTAGCAGAGTGTTCGAAAAACTTGCATTTTGAGCATCGCATTGCAGTGTTAACGCAGCCTGATAAATGCTATGGTCCTAAGAATTACTTATGTGTGCCTTCTCTAGCATAAAGCAACACATACAAAATATCAACGTGTTCTTATGGTGCCTCAGATATTCGCAATGATTGCTTTTCAATTGACAATCGCACAAGTATGAATGCTGAACTTGAGCAATATTGGTGGACGCTGCAGATGGCGTTCGCCGTTTGAAATATCACTTGGGGCCGCTTGGTGTATCTTTACAACGCACAGACAGACAAATGTAGAGACAGAGAAAATTTTTGCGTCAAAGTACCCCAAGAAAGGCTACCGGCTTAAAAATCACTGCATATTCACGGTGTGCATGACGATGAGTGGGGCGAAGCGTCCGTCCGTTCATTCGTTCTTGCTTCCGCCCTTTTGTGCGTTCGTCTATGCGTCCGTCCGACTTTGCATCCATCTGTGCGACCATGCGTGCGTCCGGCCCTGCATTTGTCTATGCGTCCGTCTGTCCGTCCATTCATTCGTCCGTACATCTAGAGAACACTCTAAGTACCACCATCTCACATCTTTTCATTATATATGCAGCATTAGAAGTACCGTCATTCAGCGGACATTCCAAAGACTACAGAGGTGGCACTCGCGGAAAGCTAGATCACATTGTAAATAGTCCAATAAATTTTTCAATGAATCAATCAATTAATCATTCGCGCACTTTCTTACGGCATGTGTTTCGTGTCTACTTCACACCTTTCACTGCCTCTAGTTCACTATGTCCATGGCACTGCGGCCCAACCCTCGCTATTGCTCAAACCATGCGGGTTACTCCCAGCGACTTTAATGAGACAACCCTTTCTGGTCAGATAGCGCTCTAAGTGCGTCCTTCTGATATTAGTTTCCTTAGTAAGCATCACATTCAGGGCAACATTATTTGGAAATTAAAACGCCGATACTCATCTCTGTAAAGTATTCAATCAGAAACAACTATCTTTTTATTTATGATTAACGTGCGCGGATTCCCTCCTCAATTGAAAAGGGTACGCACGTGCCGCTTCTCCAGTCCGGCCGTGGAGGGGCTACCTACAACTACGACGCACTACTACTACTGCTACTACATACATCGTGGACGCACGACCCACTGCTTAGGGAGCTTCGCGCACAATACGATGACAGTGTTTCACTATTGATGGTGGTGAATATATTTCTATGCACATCTTTTATGAAACAGGGCTGCGAAACATTCGCCAAGATTGCTAGAGCTGGTTTGGGCGCTGGCTCATCCACGCACTTAGCCAGGAATCTTTTTCAGGGGGAGGGGGGAGTGCAGGGAACTCGTTGGAGGCCACGAAGATCGCCTATTTTCTTGGTCTATTTTTGATAGACCACTCTACTCTCTCTGAATACAGAGGTGGGTGCTCTAGCTCACCTTCCCTTGGCTGCAAGTCGGGCCACATCAGTCGCAGTCTGAAATTTAGCCTTTCTGCTCTTGGAAATGAGGTTTTAAATTAAATTCTAGACCTGGTAATCTCCATAGTCAGGACATGCTAATTATTTCAGCGTTTTCTCTCAAAATTAACATTCTGATTGCAATCAATCACCCGTTAACGCATAATTTTTGTTTGTTTCATAGGACATGCTGCAAAGGCGTTGCTGAGCTTCTTCAGAAATGTCCAACTGTGTGACCTCTTGGTATACAGGCAGAGCTGACAACGATTCGTTCTGTGCGTGTGTTTAAGCGATGCAACTGCTCCTCCTGCGGCAAGGCTTATAAGAATCATATTTCGGGACCTTCATCATTTAAATAAAACACTTATGTGTACTTCAGGATGGCTATCAGCCACAGCATACCATACGCGCTTAACGCAAGCGGGGTGCCGTAAGATGTAGACACCTGCCACGATGGCGTGAGTTATGAGTGCAATTGGGAGATGTCATCCTTCAGAAGGTGAAAAAAGGCCACTGATTCATTCTTTACATAACGGCCATAACACTTGTCTCCGTCCGTAATTCACAACTTTACGCCTCATTTGGTGTCGACAGTGTTACTGCGGGCGTGTGATTTGTCACTTTTTCTTGCTCAGCAGAACAAATTTTCCATGTCGCAGCGCATGAAACGCCGCACATTTTATTGCCCGCATACTATATGCGAAACAGGGAAGACTTTTTTATTGTGCACACCCCTGAGTCATGGTAAATCACATGCGATGTGTACATGTGTTGCTTTACCAAAAATTCACTTACTATGCAGCGTGTTTTTGCTGGAATACGATTTAGACATCCTAAACCATTTTCAAATGATGGCTCCACACATGGGTCAGTGAAACGTTACATTTATTTTCCACATGCAGCTTGTATTTGCGAAAAGCTAAATATTTGGTCTTGGCTTCTCATTCTTCCAGTGTGTGCAGGTTTTTTGCGTAGATCTGCCAAAGCTGGTGGCCGATCTACACAAGAAAAAAATATTTCTGTATCTGAGTGAGACAGAAAAAAAATGCTTAATACAGAGCACACCATCGAAATAAAAACACAGTTCTACACAATATTTCCGCAATGACGTTTGCTGCCAATGATGATTTGTTTTTTTGTGTTCTATATGAATAATACTTAGCATTCGTGGAACTACTACTACCAGTACCCCGATAAACATGGTTTAGAATCCCCAATATGAAAAATTATCTGCTCAAAGTGAGACTAATAAAAAAAAGAGGAATCTGTAGGCTAACTACAGAATTGCCAAGATCAATGAGCTTTCACGCATACGTCTACCCTACATTTACATATAGCGAAAATCTTTATTTTGCGGAGGAATCATGAAAGCGATGATTTTACTGTGAAATGACTCGAGCTCGGTCCACGACTTGTGCTGCTGCGACATGCCAAAGCTTATCTTCGAAGCTGGTACTTGTCAGAGGCTCTATCCGAAAGCTCGTTGCTGCGGCAAAGCCATACAGCGTACAAATAATACCAACTACTTTATCCATTCATATTGAAACAGCGCTAAAGGCGTGTGACACATGGATGTTTAACAACATGAACGCTAATTGAAAACTGATTGCTTTATTCAAGAGGAACAGAAAAAAATGGGGAAAAAGGAAGAAGAAAACATGCACGCGCAACCTATGCCTAAGAATGAAGACTAACATGCAACATCATTACGTCTTCTCCAAGTACGTCGACTCACAATCATGTAACGAAATCCATGGAGCGCTAACACAAGTGTCAACACTTCGCTGTTGGGGTTTAGCGTACCAAAACCGCCACATGATTTGAGAGATGCCGTAGTGTGGGGCCTCGGAAACTTTGACGAACTCCACTGGGTTTTAACTGGCTCCTAAATCTAAGCACGTGGGCTTTAAGCATTTTCGACTCCATCGAATACGGGTCCGCCGTGGCCGGGATTCCATCCCGCGAGCAGGCGAGTGCTTTAGCGGCCACCGTGGAGGGTGATGCTTGGAGAAGACATATGATGATGTTATAAGGGTAGTTCTTGTGATTTGGATAGTTTGCGTGCACATGTTTTGTCCTTCCTTTTTTCTTTTCTTTTTCTGTTTCACTTAATAAATCAATCAGTTGTCAGTCAACGTTCATGTTGTCAAGTCTTTCTGTGCCCTACATCTTTCGGGATGTTTCAATTGGAACGCGAACTATTATAGCCCAACTCTTCCTTCGGCCTTTTTCTTCGTATTTTAAGTTCCCTGTCCGTCTTGAGTGTTTTGATTTGCTTTTGTATTTTAAACTGCTGGTTAGTGGCGTATTTCATTGATACTTACATGAACGTTGCCTTTAGGTAAACAGGACATCCCCTGTTTGCTGTATTTAGCGGTATTTTTCCGTCACTTTTCTAAACTGCTGGTTTGTGAATTCATGTCGGTCTTTTTTTGCGGAGCAAAAGCAGCTCTGTATAGGTTTTTACATTGTCTAAACAAGCAATGTTTCAAATGCGGAGCACTTCTGGCTTTGGGCATGACGCCCTACGAGTGTTCACAGTGGTCACATTGCGGTTCCAA
This sequence comes from Rhipicephalus annulatus, assembly GCA_013436015.1. Lineage (NCBI taxonomy): Eukaryota > Metazoa > Arthropoda > Arachnida > Ixodida > Ixodidae > Rhipicephalus > Rhipicephalus annulatus. The sequence goes on along the minus strand of WOVY01012307.1, from coordinate 191,535 downwards.
GGTACACCCACCGATGTCGTAAATGCTTCGGTCACGAACAAAGTGGTAGTCATAGGGGAATCGCCGAAGAACCACAGCCCTAGTGTTGCTGATCATTTTACACAGGGTGGAACTTGTTCATTGGGTTTTATTCATGCTTCTTTACCGTTACATGTGTTAATTTGTCGCAATGACACCCCTTTAGCTAGGTGCGGCATGTAAGAAAACCATACCTAGACAAGCGGAGTTCCCTTTCTTTACCTCCATTGCGCACGCACCCTTCTCCTAGCGGTAAAGGCGCGAAACGCCTGTTGATCTCCAAGGCTCTGCTTCTGGAAATACCGGTTGTCCCGTCCTTGACCAGAAGACTACTAACACGGCAAAGGGCAGCACAGGGACGCAGAAAAGTCGAATCGTGTCCTCTGGCTATGCTCCTCGAAACTGTATACGAAATAGGGTTCGAAGTTCACCCTCAGCTGCAGAGTAACTTCTTGTAATGTTTACGGGATACTACGTCGCTCTCTCCACGGGCGCGGTGAGAACGCGAACTCCGAATGCACGTGCCGCTTCCTCTTGTTCTCACTTTAGGCATGCGCATGTTTCCGCACAATGGCACGCACAGAGCATTCGGGGGAGCGTTCTCTTTGCCCCCGAGCGCCCAGCCGCTCCGCTCTGTCTCCATCATTCGTGGGGTGCTTCCCGGGTACCTCATCAACTGCGCCCATCCGTCTTCCGACACACGCCGGCGGCTGGGCGGAGTTGACGTGAGAAGCAGCGACTCGCGAACAAGTCCCCCTCTGCGCGTAATTGTGCCGTTCGTTTATCTTTCGGCGCGGGAGGCACGGCGGTCGTGAGAAGCGCCGGGAAAACACTGCTGCAGGCACAAACGCTGCGCAGTGACGACGAGGAAGTCCACGAGGGACGTGCGTGCGATCGCGTCTTTTATCCTCGTTTGAAATTGTTCGCGCTATTCTTTCGTTTTCAGCGAACTCGCCAAGCACTGCTCGCGTGCATCGCCGCAATTCGTTCGTGTTTGACAGCCCGGTTGGCGCACACATAAATATCGGACACGCTGAGATTTCCACGCCTTGGGCAACTAACGCACCAAAAAAAAAAGAAACTGCCCTTTATCTAGATCTGACAGCTAGTGAAAATGCGATTCACGCAACGAAAGGACATACGTTAGCGTCACCTGAATAGCCCCTTTAGTTGAGGCAAACACCGATTACTGTAGATGTATTGCGTAATACGATTTATCTCTCATGGTGAAACAAGCGCTAAAAATACACACACTCAGAGAAGAGACAGACAAGCACTTACTAGACTCTGAAAATATTATTTCGAAACGAACACTAATAAACACATCACAGGCATGTACGTCATTCTCAACTTTACTGTCATCATCAACAACGTGATATAACAAAATATGCACTACCATAATCGATGGCACACAACCTGTATATGCGTGTGATGTATTCATTAATTAGTGTTCGCTTCGAAATAATATCTTCAGTTGCTAGTAAGTGCTTGTCTGTGTCCTCTCTGAGTGTGTGCATTTTTAGAGCTTGTTTCATCACGAACCTTCACCAACGCGCCCAACTGGCAGTCATCCTAAATTTTCTCTGCCGCACCCAACAGACCCGCTCCACCTCTTGAAGGTATAACAGAAGGCACCTGTCACGCTGGTTCCGAGCTCATAGTGCTTACCTGAATGCTCAAACATGGAATCCCGGCCATAGATGCCGCATTCCTATGTAGGTGAAATGAGTAATGCCTGTGTAATTATGTTTAGGCGCAAAATAAAGAGCACCACATGGTTAATGTTTTCGGTGCCCTCCACTACGGCGTTCCTCATAATGATATCATGGTTTCGGGACCAAGGGTTATTAGGTTAATAAAAAGCTAACACGGTCTGGCCTGTGGTATCACATGATAAGATGTGAGATATACCGTCAAGTCCAATAGGACAACTGTAGGTGTCACCATATTATGATTACAAACTTTTCGAGGAAATGTATTGGCACTGTATGTAAAGGGGGGCCAAGCTGCCAAAGAAGAAGAGTATAATAGAGAAAGGCGGGATAAATAAATTTAAAGCAGGGAGCAGAACGAGAGCAAACAATTGTTTTGCTAGTCTACGCTTGCTATGCCAGAGCCGCGATGTTGGAAGACGGTATCAAGGAAGAATTGTAACAATGGTCTCTGAATGGAGGTTTAACGCCTGAACTTCTCTGTGCGCATAAGTGTGCTTGATTAAACTCTCATTGTTTTTTTTTCAAAGCTTCGTATACAAATTTGACCACCACGATCTTGTGACTGCTACGTCAGCAGCCAAACATCAGGTAACGAAAAAAAAGAAAACAAAAATTTCCACTTTTCAGTTAAAGCGCAGTCTCATGATTCCTTATCGTTATACTACAAAATTCATATATTACCGAGTGTATAATGGCATCAACAGCGCTTATACGCACACGCCTGAGATAAGCAGTGTGGTGAGATGAGTTGCAAATGAAAGAAAATTTACGAAGGTGCCTATTCAGAAGAAGATAAAATTCTGCGCAATAAAGTATTATAATGGGACACTCAAGTTGTCGACATATTCGAAGTGATCAAAACACAGTTGCACAGTACACGAATGTGTCATAACATTTTTTTCGCACGGGCTTATGGCACTGAAAATTCGGTACCTGCACGAATGCAGAGAATACCACTTTGGCTTGGGCGAGTTGGTACATAATCGGGTAGGCTTCAGTGTGATTTTTACGAAGACCAAGGAGACACACAGAACACAGACGAGCGTTGACTTGAGAGACGAACGCTGACTTACAACTTTGTAAGTCAACGCTCGGCTGTGTTCTGTGTGTCTCCTTGGTCATCGCCTAAATTGCGCTGAAGCCTATCCAAGAGTGCATAGAATACGTTTTGAGACCTCTAATAGGTATTTGATGCTATGATGCTATTAAGTCATTGATACTTCTTAGCTAATAGCAGTACACAGCCCCAGTTCTATTTATTTACTGATTGAGAACTTCATTAGATATGCAATGTGCTCTCGCTTGTTTACTTTAGCATCATGGTATAAGTAGGAGAAATAAAACGAAAAAAATGGTGGTCTTTTCTCACTGCACGGTCAGCTTTTGATTGCTGGGCAGGGATGGTCATCGTTCGCAACGCATGGCACTACATATTCAGCCTGACTGTGGTGAGTGGACCTTCGGGTATATAGTGGGTATTTTACCCCATGTCTTTCTCTGGGTGGGACAGCATACGTCGGGATTTTTTTCATAAAAGAAGCTTGGCTTGATTTGCAAATTTGCCATTCCCGGAGGACAGACTCCATCATTTCTTGTACTTGGCAGCAGTTGCAATACTATTCATATCCATAGTACAATATTAAATAATGTACAACGGTTTCACTAAAAAAACGCCTTATGCGTTTTTGTCCTGCCCTTTGAAGTAAGCATTGTGCAAACACAACGCATAAGTTCCTCGCTGCCCTGTCTGCGCAACAGAACTGGCTTGTGGTGCCCCCAACCGAGTAGCACAAATTCTCGTGCCACCGCTTCTTCAAGGCAGCCATAAATTGAAACTTCAACGTGAGACCTCAACGTGAAAATTGAGGTCTAGCCAGGCACAACTGGCCGCAGCGGACTGAGTGAACTGGACGGAACGTGAGTGACAAGCGAGCTCCAGCCAACGCAACCGGTCGAGTGGAGGAAAGAAATGGCGGCGCACGAGAATCCGGTCAGGTTTATTATTACCGAGTCCGCGAGACGTCACGATGTAACGGACGCCACCGCGTGGCGGGGAGTACCGAAGAAAAAAAAATAAAAAAAAAACAAAAAAACACTGCTCGCGGCCGCAGGATACCGGAGCAGTACGCAGACGACCGGAGCTTTATATATATCGCTCCGCATCTCGTAAAAGCGACGCGGCTCTCTCCTTGCACGCGAGTTATGATGCTTGTGCGTGCGTGTGCTCCGATAGCGGCAGTGGTGCGTATGTCTCGGTCCTTGTTGCTGCTGCTGTGCTGCCGCAAAGGACCGTTCCTTCCTGGTCGCGTGGCCGGTCGGGGACAGCGAGCCATACCGGACGAGCTCATTTCCCGCATAAAGGACGGGAAAGGGGTTCGCTTATATAGAGCAGCCGTCAAAAATAAGAAGATGCAAGCCCACGTTCGCATATATGGTCCAGCTCCCTTTGATATTCGCTTTCCACGCAACGCCATTTCACTTTCTTGCTCCCCTTTCCCCTCTTCCGGATGATGAGGCATATCACTAGTTTTACGCGGCCCCTAAACTCATACGGCTGCCAACGAGAAACTTGGACATCCGTATCTGTTTACAGCTATATATGTAGATAAACTTTCATTTACAAAATACTAAGGAAGATATACCGAAGCTAAACAAGTCTACGCCCTCTGAGGCAATTTTGTTTGTTTGAGGCTTGGTTGCACAAGAACAAGACGGTGAACGTGCGAAGGAACTTTCACGCCATGGTTTTACTTGTCTACACTCCTAAAAAAGTCAAGTGGACGGAAAGCTTCACTTATGTTCACTTGTGTTTTTATTTTGCGCGGTACGGCATGCGAGTTCTAAGGATTATGCGTGTGCAGGACTGATTTTCTTTTTACAAATATGAAAAGTCCGTGGACGTCACGGAGTAAGAGGCAATACAACTGTAGAACAATTGACGCACTTTCGTAATATCCCGTTCTCTTTATGCCTCGTGTGAAAGAAAAGTGCAAATGAATAAAAGATCACATAAATCAATCAGAGCCGGCCGTATAAATTCAGTAGGATTTTATTATGACAGAATGAGAAAATTAGAACCAATGCAACTTCTTTTTCAGGAATAAACTGGAATCAGCATGCGTAGCACAGGGGATGCCTCCATCCAGCAGTTGGCCTAAAATGGCCCGGGCATAACTATACTGAGATTCGGCGGGAAATTTAAAGCCTGGTTAAATAAAGTCCGTTTGGTGCGGAGACTGCGGAATAATTTCACGCCTGAAGTTTACACATGGCGGAAGCTACAGAATAACGCTCATATACAAATGCGCTATCGTATCTTGGACGCTACCTGGCATGACATTTATCCCGACAGAATCTGTAGGGTCTGCTGTGAGAAGCCTGCTAGACTAATACGCATGATCTAAGACTTTGAAGCAAGTAATAAATGCGTCAATGTTATTGTTCTCGTGGTAGGGTGAACCGACTACACTGCACAGCTCAGAGCTCACTGACCAAATACGGGTTGTCCAACAGGTCCACGAAGCATTGACTAAACGATGCCTGGAAATTGCAACGTGAGAGACTTTAGCTCATGTCGTTCAACTTGATGACATTCAACAAATCTTTTTCCAGACAAATCTGAAATTTTGTAAAGTGAATCTAAATCCAAGTAGCCACTTTTATTTACGTTTCGAGTGACTTGCCGTGGTGGGAGAGGAAACTAAGGGCGGAAAAATTAACTTGGCTTTAGTTTATTTGCTATCCTACACGCAGGGAAGAAAATGGGGATAAATGTTTGTAGCTGAAAGAGAGAGAGAAAGCATGAGTTTAGATGAATCACAATTAACATGAACGTAGTAGCACAGCTGTGGTCAAGCCCTCGTTCAGGTTGCCGTCAAATATTGCGATAGGCTCGCATATATACACGGGTTTTTGTGCTAACGAGATTCTTTGAGGCCATGCACAGAAAACATTTCATTCCATGAAATACCAATCATCTGATCTCTGCAATGTATACTGGAGAGACTGGAACTGTGTCAGAGTTAGAACATCAGCACAATACGTAACTGACCCTCTTTTGGTTTTTGCAGTTCACGGACATCAGGCTTGCAAATAAGTCATGAAACGTACCTACCGGATTATTTTAAGGGTCTTATAATAGAGCGCTGGTAACCTCGGGGATTGTTGGTCCTTTCTAGTCGTCATGCTGCTTCAGCGGCCAAATATCGAAGGGGTGAATATGCAAAAAGAATCCCAGTGTTTGGATTCAGATGGACGAAAATCACAAACAGTCGACTTAATCCCGAGATGCCACTACGCTATAGCTCATGTCCATATCTAGCTATACTGGCTCACCAAATCTGGCACTTTCGTGTAAACAATTTCCTCTCTCCATAGGGGTACTGCATCTTGTGAGATCGCAGTGTTCCTGTTGGTGGGATTAAGTTAGACGTATGAATTTGAGCGAAGATTTTTTCGCATGGCTCCCGTTGCGTGCCAGACGCTCATAGCCGGCAGCAGCGGAGAAACCGGAGTGATGTGAAAGCGAGTAGCCCCGAAATTCTACACCCTCGCTTTCCTGAGTCGCCGCCGCCGTGGCTCGAAAAAGCTGCGGGGCAGGGGCTGGTCCGTCGTCCAGACTGGCCAGCCACCCGGCCAGGTAGGTCTGCGATCCAGAAATACACCTCTGCTTTCACCGGCGCGCAAATTATAACGGTATACTCGCCCGCCGCGAGCGTGCCCGTGATATCTCATGTGGTCACGCGGTCATTCAGGTATCTTTGCGTGCAGTGGCTGGCGAATAGCAAAAATCTTTCTTTAAATCACATTTCACGCTCTAATATTAAAATATTTATTTCACTATTTCTTTTTAGTTCTCTAGTGACCACAGTATAGCTTAACGAACACAACTTTCGCCCTCTGTTCACTTCAAAAAGCCACAGCTTTACCGCGGTACGCTAGCACAAGAAAACTTCTGGAAGGTGGCGTAGGGCAGCGCGGAGAACTCAGCCAGACTGGACAGGCCTTATTACAGCGCTTATGGCTTTGGAGCTATAAAAAGGTGTGCCACGCCCTGCGCTGTAGGGCCCTTAAGGCCTATAGAAACGCTGTGTTGTTAATCGGTCACTTAAAATGCACGAGTTGGAGGTGATGACGGAGAAAGGGAGATAGAAACCGTAAGAAAAGCAGTCGTCGAGTATGCTGCATGCGCGCGCAGATAAAAAAGCCGAATTTTGTAGTTGCTGCTAGTGGAAGCGTTCAATGCAGCAGTGCGCTAAGGCACGTGGAGAACTTGCCACTGGGCTTACGAAATGGTGGTGTTACGAACGTCAGATCTGTTCGACGATAAAACGTCTAGGTGGTTATCTATTGTGTTGACGCAAAGTTAACATGCGGTAAGTCGCACGTGACTGCGATTGTAATCACAACTGGTTTGTACAGGACTGCTCGCTACTTCGACTAAAGCGAGTACGGTGAAATGGGAGTATACGCTTGAACTGTGTGAGTGGAAACAGTTGTGTTTGGTAGAAGGCATGAGCTTTTTTTACCGATGATAGTGTAGATTATACCTAAAGGACTGCATCTACATGAGTACTTTTTTAATCAAGCTACAGGTATGGAAAGGCAAAAGTTGGAGCTGCACCACCAGTAGCACTATCTTGAGTCCTCGTCGAGGTAGTACCGCAAGTGTACGGAGTTAACTGACAACTCATTGATAACTCAGCGTCAACTGACACCCACCAGAAAAATGCCGATGGAGCGAATAATCCGTGATAACTGGAGGTCAGAAATTTAAGCAATAAAAAAGCCCATTTCAGGCGCTCAAAAAAAGGAAGGAAAACTAATGTCTTCAAACTTCAATGTCGTAATTATTAGCGTAATAAACTTTTAACAAATGTAAAAAGTTTCATGTAAAGACGTGCGCGACCTGCATTTACAACATGAAAACAACAAAAAAAGTTTTTTGTGATGACATATATAGGCGTAAATATCTGTAGATAGTCGTTTTTCTATCAGAGCTATAGACTAACGACGGTAAATGCACTTTCAATGAGCTCAATGCTCACCTCCCATTTTAGTAGCTATGGTAGCTTACCCGAGCGTCACATGTAGCGCAATAAACATTAAAATAATTCTCGAAAGTTGGAAACATTGATCTGAAAGGCGAAGATTTATGCCTGACTTACCCAATTAAAATAATGTACAACGAAACTGGCATAAAATAATTGTAAAATAGACGACTGTTTATCGGTACAATAACGAGTTGTTACATGACGACTCTTGTGCTACTCTGGCAATTTCCACATAAAATATGACATCCACTGAATTGCACAGGCAAGATATTCCAACACGGCTAAACACACTTCCGTCCTTGTGATATGCCCGTTTTGGAAGGAATCGGTTTTTGGAGCCTGCAGAACGTCTAAGAATTGGTGTGAAAATTGCGGCAAGAATAGCAATTTACCATCGTATCGAAGTTGGCATCGCAAATCATAGTCAGTTTGTATGCTCACAAAGAACGCTCGACGTCTACAGATGTTATCGGAGTGCAGTTGCGCTCGCAAACATTAGCTGGCTAACTGACACTGGGATCTTCGAGTGCTCACGCGCAAGGACAACAGAAACTTTTGTTAAGACAGAAAGTCTGTTGTTGTCGAACACCAAGTGTAACTTCGCACGTGCATTTCAGGTTACTGGTATTTCACAAGAAGCTGCGCTCATTTGCTGTCAGCAGATTACTGTACCACCTCTCCCGAACATTCAAACTTCCTGACAGTGTTTGCGAGGAACGAATGTGATGTACACAGGCGAAGGCTGCTTGCAGGCTATTCACAGAGAAAACAAGTTGAGCTTTCTTAATAGTAGCGTTCCCGTCACCTAAAAGTCCGGTAATCCTAACCTTGATGTACGAAAAGTATTGTAATAATCAACAGCTTTTATATTCACATTCATTAACGTGTTATGAAGCGCTCTGGTGAAGCGCGTACATACGGCGAATTCTACTTTCCTAAGCGGACTCATTGAAATGACTTCAGGAACACGACCTTAGCCTTTGTTTTCTAAGGGTTAGCTGAAAAAAAAAAAGAAGCTGAGCCCCCTACAGTTCTCAACATTCAGTGTTGTCCAGTATCATCAATGATGGTCTCAAACTGCCCTTGAAATCGAAATCTGGGGCTGAAAAGGGCTAATACAGGTGCTAATGTGGATGTAGGTATTCAAAGTTATTTGCGTGTACTTAGGCATAAACACGTAAAATACGCATTTATAGGCACTACAAAGACACTGCTCGACCATTTGTAACCCCTAACTCAGGATGACAAGGGCCGGACATGCGCAACAAACAAAATAGGCATCTGACTCAAATCTGGTCATTCATGACAACTGACGGGAAAGGAGGGGGGAGGGGCAGAGGTTTCCATGCCACTGTACAATGTATTTATATAGAAGCGTGGCTTACAAACTTTTGACTGCCACTGTACATTTTTGGGCAATGACGTGTCGCAGCCGCTCGCATTACACCTGCGACGTTAACAAGTGCACGTCAGCACACTTAGAATTTTCTGTCAAGTTTCTCGATGTTTTTTTTTCGTTTTCGGTCGCTAATTTTAGGCAGCAAGCAATGAAGCATCGTTGCAGTCAGCGTTCAGGAGATACCAACGTTAAAAAAATGAACGAAGTCAAAGCACGTGTTAAACTATCCATCAAGACGGTTGTTCGCACTTCCGTTCACTTTCCACTTGTCGCTGTAGACTGCGGGCTCTGTTGCTTTTTTTCTTATCTTTGTCTCCTGAACAGGAAAGCTGCAATCAGAAGCCGTCAAGAGTAGCCTAATGAAAGGCTACAGACCCAATGTCTTCCTTCCTTCTCCACGAAACGTCTCTATTCACCACGCGAATGTGTCTCAATGGCCTAGCCGTATATGCACCGGAGCACCCGAAGAGCCCCCAAAAGGCCAGACAAGGGCTTCGCGCTAGATCTGTACGCACGCACGCACACGCATGCACGCACGGACACAGGAACGAGCACAAAGCAGGACAGGAAGGTACGTAATTCCTCGTGTAGACAAAGACGGCCCACGATATCCACGACAGTGCCGCCTTAATGCTCTTTGCAAAGTGGACGGAGGCCCGCTGAGACTGTTGCAAATCACCTTCTCGGGGAGACGAACGACAGTGCTCTTCCGTTGTTGTCTGAGTGCTTATTTTCCTCTTTGCTTTTTCTTGAATTTTTTTTTCGTTTTACTCCACGTGGTCAGCCTACGCGCGAGCCTGGATTAACTGACCCCAAAAGATGCGCGATGAGATGCGGGATGACCAGCGCTGGAATGGCAGCTGCTTGAGAAAGGGCGCACTTTGTTCCTAGCGCGCAGGTGTGTATACCAAAGTGATGCCACTATATACTACTCCAGCAGGAAACACTTTTCGCGTGTAAGGCTTCCGCGACGCGAGAACGAAAATGAGCCTCGCATAGCGCGCGTACCAGTTCTTCTTCTTCGGCTCGCGTCATTAGCATTTCGTTTCGTGAGATCTCGAGCACCTTGTCGGGACGAATGCGTACGCATTTAGGTTTCGCCGACCAGTCGCGCGCACGAATACGCTAACACTTTTTTTTATGCTTTCAGTGGTGGCCATTCCGTGTCTTCAATGCGGTTCGCATTCTCCCTGTTTCACGTTCGCTCGTGTGCACATGCGTATACAGGCGCATACTATAGCTACGCCTGATTACCACCTACCCTCACTCCAAATCTGCTTGCGCAGGCTGAAAATGTCTAAAGACCGAAAGGCACCGTGTGTTTTTATGTTTGTGTGAGTGCGATGTCGTAATTGGAGCTAGCGCGGGAAAGTTGGCGGAGGAATGTCGGAGGGAACGTCGTTTTCTTGTGACCGTGGTTAACACATGACCTGCCGGGTTTTGCCCGATTTGTTCGCTCCTGGGCACTAAGAAGATCAAGCATCCGTATTCTGTATCGAACGCATAATATGCCTTTCCCTCGCTTAACCAATAATTTAGCCTGGCTATGACTGTTATGTGAGGTTGTAGCAGGAATGTGATGCTTGCCGAGAAAATAAATAAAAGTACCGGTGTACGACATGGTTATCTACATGCAAAATCTATTTCAGGGGTGTTACTTTTGTCACAGTAGCGCACACTGGGGATTGGTAGGCACACAGCAGCCCAATAGTGGAGCTGATCGATTATAGAAGATCAAATAAAATAGGTTGTTTCGAATATCACCGTTATATTTAGAATTCAGTTCCTGTTAATCCCGTAAAAAAAAAGAAAAAGGGCCATTACGTAGACCGGTAGCTAGTCTTATTTAACTTTTCACGGCCACGAACAAAGGCGCTCTCATTCAACCTACTTCACGGTTGACTACAGATGCTGCGGTGTAAGCAAAAGAATTTTATTTTACATACCACAAGGAGCACCCTGAACACGCATGCAGAAGTCGGAAGTCGTGAAGTCATAAGGAAATCTTCAGAGAAGTCAGCAGTAAAGTGATTCGCTGAAGCACGTGTGGGTGAAAGGCACTGGTGAGCCGACGCTCCTCGCGCATGTTTCATGACCACATGAAGTGGACGGGGCGATAGCCGCCGTGGTAGCTCACTCGGCAGCGCATCGGACACGTTATTTCAAGGTCGCAAGCTCAGCCCCTGCGTACAAGTTATGTTTTTCGTTTACTTCTCTTTGTTCGCATTTACAATACGGTTACTTCTAATGACGTCCCGTTGAAACCTTTTCAAAAACGCCTCCCTGGGCACCGCCATAGTCATCTTTGGGCTGCGCAAATCGGCGTGACCCCTCAAAAATGCACTGACAAGGCTGCGCTCTTAGCCTTTGTACTCCAACGAGCAGTCCATCATGATGGCGTTTTTTTCCCTCCTGTGAAACGGTGTATACTTTCTTTGGAATTATTGTCTTTGAATTTTCAATAAATAATGTTATGTCTCACGATGACTGCTTAGTGTTTTGTTCCAACTTATCTGCGTTTCACTGACATATCATTGCTTTGGTCGGGATCCGCGTCTCAACTTACTCTCCGAAGGCATTATTTATTTATTTATTCATACTGCAGACTACAAAACGTGGTCCAAGCAGGACGGGTAATCAGGAATCACAAAAACAGAGGACTAAGATTGATCACGAACGTAATAAATATCAAAGTGAGTAAGATGAGGAAATATATACAGCGCTACATCAACAAATATACACTATGAGACAAACATACATACTATACAAGGCGGTCACACTCAGACAAGGTGTTCCACTCAGACACTGTTCGCGGAAAAAAGGAAAATTTATATGTATCTGTTCTAGCAAAATATGGTGTAAAAGAGTTTGGTTGGTGATGTCGTGTATATCTGGTTGACAAAGGGGTTAAATACAATGAAGGGTCAATCGCAACTCTATGGTTAAGCAAGGAACTCAGGAAGTCTAAGCGCAGTTGCCTTCTTCTAGACTGAAGTAGTGGAATGTTGTTAGCTGACATTAGTTCAGATGGAGAATCCGTGTGACGAAATTTAGAATATATAAAGCGAACTGCTTTTCTCTGAATTCTTTCCAATTTATCTATGTTACATTTGGTGTAGGGATCCCACACTACGCATGCGTACTCCAATTTTGGTCGAATGTAGGATTGATAACACAGAAGTTTTACACTTGATGGCGAATTGCGGAGCTTGTGTCTCAGGAAGCATAATTTTCTGAAAGCAGATGCACAAATGTTTTCAATGTGTGAATTCCAAGACAGGTTAGTAGTGAACGTAACACCCAGATATTTGTAGTTATTGACCTGTTTAAGTGTAGATGAACCAAGGGAGTAAGCATAGTGAAGGGGATATTTTTTTCGAGTTATACACATGGAAACTGTTTTTTCTGTATTTACAATCATACCCCATTTGTTGCACCATTTGTATATGTAGTCTAGATTTTTGTGTAGCTCTATTTGATCATGTTTGTTATGAATTTCACGGAATAAAACGCAGTCATCTGCGAACAAACGAATCTGGACGGTTGGCTCAATTACATCTACAATATAATTTATGTAACACAAGAATAGCAAGGGCCCCAATACACTGCCTTGGGGCACACCCGACGTGACTGGCAAAAGACTCGAATTTTGACCCTCGATGGCGACGTACTGCACACGATTATTCAGGTATTCAGCTACCCATGCGACCAATACCTTCGGAAGACCTATTTTATTTAATTTGTAGATTAATTTCTCATGAGGAACTTTATCGAAGGCCTTACAAAAGTCTAGAAAAATGGTGTCTATCTGAATGTTGTCATCGAGGGCGCTGGCAAATGCATGCGCAACGGTAACAAGCTGCGTCACGGTCGAATACTTTTTTCTAAACCCGTGCTGGAAATGTGTTAGTATAGAGTGTGTTTCAAGAAATTCTGTAATCTGGTTCGCTATAATGTGTTCGATTAGTTTACAGCATGAGGAAGTTAGCGATATTGGCCTGTAATTAGGTACTGATAATCTGTCGCCTTTTTTGAAGATAGGCGCCACTCGGGCCATTTTCCAGTCACGTGGCAAAGTTGCTGTTGACAGGGAAGCATGGAAGATTATAAAGAGGAATTTGCCAACGTATTCGGCATAACGTCGGAGAAAGACATTGGGCAGTTCGTCAGGACCGCAACTCTTTTTCGTATTTAGGTTTACAAGCATGGAAACCAATCCAGCATATGAAATGAAATTGACCTCGAATGGTTGAGATGACGCTACAGAAAACGTAGATGCTCCGGAAACATTAAACACGCTATGAAAGTATGTGTTGAAATGATTTGCAATGTCGCCAGGATTTGTAACTATGCGGCTGTCAAGTAATATCTTTGAAATGGGTTTCTTCCTATCTTTAAGATAATTCCAGAACTTGGAAGGATCATTCTTTATAAAGTCGGGCATTAAGGTTTTAAAGTAGTATTCTTTTGAGCGATGCATTTTTTCAGCAAGGACTCTTTGGTGCTCCTTGATAACTGCGCGCTGTGCATGCTGCTTCCTTAGCCGTTTAACTTTTCTTTTTAGTTTAACAATTTCATGCGTCACCCATTGCGTACGTTTATGCGTTCGTTTGGGTTTGCTAGGGACAAAGTTGTTAATACAGTATTGGCACGTCTCAACAAATTTTTCCCAGAGAGCGCACGTGCCTAAAGCGTCATCGTTAAATTCTGCAAGTACAGCTTCCATGTATTTTATTACACGGTCATCATCAGCTCTCGAGTAATCCTTAAAATACTGCATGGGTGATTTTTGGGGGCTACTGCATTGAAACAGAGGAATTGTCACGCTTACAAGTTCATGATCTGAAAGCCCCTGTTCCACGACTACAGTATATCCTGAAAAAGCACGTTTTACGAATACCAAATCTAGGATAGAGCTTGCATGTCCTTGCACGCGTGTTGGTTGCCTGACTATTTGAGTTAGATCGTGAGCGAGCATAATATCAAAAACAGTGTTAGCATTTTTACTGAACTGGGAACAGGTCAGCCCCTCCCAGTCTACACTTGGCAAATTTAGGTCTCCTACCAAAAAGATTTGCTTATTAAAAAACCTTGACATATGTTCTTTCAGAAAAGTTAGGTACTCCGGGATCGCATCTGGAGGCCTGTAACATGCGTACAAGATAAAGCTATGTCCCCAGCAGGACAATTGTACGCACAAGCATTCAAGAATGCCAACATCAGCAGCAATCGTTGCTTCGATATCTGGTTTGACAAGGATGGCTACTCCCCCTCCTCTGGCAGATCGGTCTTTTCGATACACGTTGTAACAGGGGGGAAATACCTCGTCATCACTAATCTCCTCTCGCAACCACGTCTCCGTTATCACCGCAATATGGGGATCATACTGCATGAGCATGCTTTCCAAGGAATCTATTTTATTAGTGACACTGCGCAAGTTTATGTTAACTAGTCTATGTTCTTTTCGTTTGTAGGTGTTCCCGCTATTTTTACACAACCTAGCTTTGCTTTTATAGGGAGTGGTGAGAGAAGGCATTTGGTCTGAATTACATTCCTCAGTTATGATTGTCGCGGCTGGCGGCTTCGCGTATTTGGCCGACGGATTTCGGTTTCTACGGTATTTCTGGCATCGTTTTTTTGAACGGGCACTATATCATTTTTGTTTTCGTCCCAGACGTATTCCTTCTTGTTGATATATAGCTTGTTGTACACTAGCGAGGCTTTATCGCCGTTATCTCGATTCGTTTTACAGCTCCGCCATAGTTTTCTTCTGATTTCCCGTACTCTTGCAGAGAAATCCTCCCCAATAGAAAAATCTGTGTTTTTTAGTTTGAAACACTGTTTCAAAATTTTTGTCTTGTGTCTTGAATCTAGTAGTTTGAGAATCACGGGCCTGACCTTTCCGGGTGATTGCCGCCCCAGTCTATGGATACGTTCAATAGTCACCGGATCTAGCTCATGAATGCCCTTTATTATATCATTGTTCACAGTGGACTCTAGCGACTCGTTTGTCTCTTTTTTCGATTCAGGTAGTCCGTAAACAATGATATTGAACCTTCTGCTTTGGTTTTCAAGATCATCAATCCTTGCTTCAAGATTCGCAATCTGTTGCTGACATGACGTGACCATTAATTCTAGGTTGGCTAATGAATCTAATTTATTGTCTATATCGGTCAATCGTTTTTTCTTAATTTCCTTGATGTCAGTTGCAATTTCACTAAGTTGCTTTGCTATTTGTTCTAGAGTAGGGCCGGGGTTAGTCTCAATATCGCCACTTAGCAGAAGGATCCTCCTAACAGATGACGCCACATCAAACAATATGCAAAATATTCCGCAACCGAACAACCGTGGGCAACAACAAACTTACCTCAGAGCTAAAGCTTCTCCGCTCCATGGTGGCTTCCTAGCTACTGAGCTTAGAGCTGCTAAGATCGGGGGACGCGGACTTTATCCGTAGTCTTGGCGAATACGTATTCATACGACAAAACACAAAAATTCTAGTAAGCTTAACGTTAACAACCCCGAATAGTCAAAATTATTCCCTTGTCCTCTACTGTAGTGGGCTTCGTAGTCTTGGAATAGAACTTCCGCAGAAGAAAAAAAAAACTCAATACGAAGGTACGTCCCCTTTGCAGGGTATAAATTTCGTTACAAGTTTTGCGTTGCAAATAGCACATTCTCTCTATTTAGGTTTGAAACACCTTAGGGCCTATAGGCTTGTCGGCATGCCTCATCGCCGTGGTGTGTGAGGTATTCACGATTCATAATAAAAACAGGTGTGCACCGGCACGTGTCCTATCACTAGTCACTGCCCAGTCCAGTAAAAATGAAGCCGGCCACAGTTAACCTATCATTTAGACGATGTTGTTAGGGGAGCGGGAAGACTCTTCCCTACAAGTCATACGGAATCCAAACTGAGCTTGTAAAGAAGAAGAAGAACAAGATTTGGCCTGTAGATTCAGTATTTTCTACGAGGTTAGTGGAGTGGTAGCACTCTAACATACATGTCTTCGTTCAGGCACCACTGGTTACTTCATCAAAGAAATCCCAAACACTGCATGATTCGCTCTTCTCACATTTCCGTATATTATTCTTTTGTTTTCTGTCACTCCTCTCAATCTTGCCTTTTTTTTCGGTTCACCTGCGTCTATATACGTATAGGTAGAGAGAACCAGGAGGTTTCTGCCAGACCACCGAAAGAGAGGACCAAAAACGATAATGACGAGAGTCCTGCTGCAGTCTTTGACTATGGGAACTTGTCTGTATGTTATTTCGTAACCGCACCTCATTGTTTATTATTATGATAAGTGACTATAATTTTGACTTGGAATGTACAAAGGGCTTTTCAGTACAATAGCCCTTTTTGATAAAAAATTTGACCCATTTACAGCTTTCAAGTAATTCGAACTAATGGCTTCCTTGCGTTCTTTTTTGTTACAACTAAGACTTCGCCTTCCACTAGAACCACCAAAGTGTCGATCTAGTAAATCTGCGAGCATCTTGTTCATTTTATTACCAGGTCCTAATTCCCAACACTTTTTTGCAAGTAATAACGTGAGTGCGTTTTTCCACTGGTCAGCGGCCTTTGATAATGACATGCCACACATGGCCACTGGTTGAAGCATTCGCCTATACGTAAATTTCTAGCTAAACATGTTTCACTTATTTATTCCCAGGGACTGAACGAAGGCAAGTATAGGAGCATGTAGGAAAATGTGCCCTTTTATGATGAGCAAGTTTTTTGAGCAACCATAGGTATTCTAGTATCCAGCGCACTGTTCGTGTGTACTTGGAAGTGATGCATGCTTCTTCTGGTGTACACGCAAACCTTAAGACTAAATGTGACCCTTTGTTAATGCAAAGAAATTTAATCGTATTTATGTTACGTTTCCTGTCCCTAGATGCAGTGATGTTCATAAATTTTCAGAGCTGCGTGTAGAAGGAAGTGTTTCTTAGATGAACCTTTCCTTTCCTTCAAGTAGTTGGACACACTGCACTTGGGTTCAATCCAAGGACAGGGTTCACTACTCAGACGCTGTTAGTGTGGTAAGGTAGGGAGAAGTGTTGCTTGCACATCCTTAACAACCACATCAGATTCGACTGCAAGAGGCCGAAACGTGAAGTCCTGCACCATTCGTATCTATAAATAGAGCCCCGAATGCTTCGGCAGAGTG
Source organism: Rhipicephalus annulatus (assembly GCA_013436015.1). Taxonomy (NCBI): domain Eukaryota; kingdom Metazoa; phylum Arthropoda; class Arachnida; order Ixodida; family Ixodidae; genus Rhipicephalus; species Rhipicephalus annulatus. The sequence goes on along the minus strand of WOVY01012307.1, from coordinate 174,176 downwards.
GTATTCACAAAGCAAGAAAAAAATAGAGCCCCAGCGGTCACACTCGTAGCTGATATTTACAGCGCAGAGAAGAAACAAACACGTACACAAGCCCCGCGGGCGCAACACTGCAACCCCGGACCTTACACGTGCACCAGGAATAGACCTTGCGCCTTGACCATCTTCCACAAAAGGTTGCCGAAGTATCATCGCATTTCCTCCTTGTGGTTCTTTTCTTGTTTATTCCAGCTGCCATTGCCTGCCGTGTATATCGACACTGCAGTAAATGTCACGAATGGAGCCTTTCCCGTTCGCTAAGTCCTCGTAAAAGGACACTCGTTGTACCGCAGTAACGCCATGTCTCTCTTATAGCTTCCCGTAGTTTTGCTTTCACCTCCGGACGTATATCTCAAGATTCCATCTGAGACAATAAAGGTCCTCCGTCTCAGCGCGTGACCCCATGATAAGGAAGTTTGTTTTTCCGCTTGCCATCAGGGCATGCCCACGGCGCTGCGTGTGAGTCGGGAGACACCATTTGTTGCGGCCCAGCGCGATCAAGAAATCGAGTCCATTATCATGCGGTGCGGGATGATACACCTGGCGGCCTTCGATCAATCAGTTCTGCAGTGACCCATCCTAAGAGTTACGGGGACCTTAGCCCCTTAGATCACCATGAAACAATCAGTGCCTTCTATATCGGGCGGCCTTCGAGTGCTATAAACGTGCACCTTCCACGCGCACCAGACCCTTCTACGCGCACCGCACCTTCTATACGCGGGCTGAGGACGTTCTCGCCGCTATCAACTCTTTCGTTCTAACACGCAAAGAGACGCTCTGTAACGTGCTACGCTGTGATTCTTGGCCCGCAGACACATGTACGCGCAAGAAACTTACCCGTTCCAAATGTGAAGCAAAAATTTATCCCCCCCCCCTCAACGTGTACCCTTTCGAACAGGAGCGTATGTTCAGGGAAGAGATTCGTCATACACTGCATACGCTGCACCGCTCCATTCTGTCTCCAGCAATACGTTGTCCTAGCTGCAATTTCCTTCTAGAATCTCTGCCCTTTGCAAATGGCACTGAATACAAAGACCAGAACGGGTGGGCAGCTATGCCTAGCAAGAAGCGTGAGAAACTGTAGCACGAGATGGCAGCGTTATTACTTGGTTCGTTTTTTTTCTAAATTGCGTCTCATGAGTTTCATGAAGATATACAAATGTAATACGTCTGCAATGAGTGGTGAGTGGCTGCCACGAGGCCCCTGGAACGGTGACTAAGGTCGGGTTCTTTCTTTGCAAGCACACAGGAACAGAGCGGTCATTCTACGTGCGCAGAATGCTTGCCCTTGTCGGCGGCTTGGCAGTGCAGGAAAAACTGCCGCGGGCGAACGCATCACAATGCGAGACTCGGTACACATTGTGGAGCTCGGGAAGCACCTTTGAAGGGAGGAGCTGGCCTCGCTTCATTACCTTTCAGGCCAGTGACCTTCAACTATTAGTGGCCGGCATTCCACACTCGTGTCACGCAGGTTTCTAACGTCGTATATACCATATACCTCGATGGGAAGCGGCAGTGAAGCTGCTTCACATGACACGGTGCCCTACGGATTGCTCCACGGTCTTCAAGTGCGTCGGACGAAGAACAGAGCAAGTAGTAAAGTGGTAGATGGATGCGAAAGTTAATTTGAAGTCCTGAGGTGCATGACTCAACGCGCAGCAGGCCGCTACCACGTTGGGAGAAGGAGGCCACGCCCGACTGTCGCATCGTGGACCCTCTGCACAGCCCACTGTTGAACCTCGACATCGGGGCTCTTGATAGCGGATAGCTGCTTGTCTTTGATGTATTTGTTCGTGCCCCGTAACAAAACAATTTTAGAGACAGTAAACTATGCTGTCGAAAACAACGTACCTTGCCGAATCGTGCCTAACTTCAACCCAGGTTTAAACGGAGATCACACAAATCACTCGCATTGACATTTATTTGGTGGCACGCGGGATAACTCGGACCACTTCTTTAATATAACCTTCTCAGTTGAAAAGATCCAAGAAACTGATTCACAATAAATTCTGAACCAAATGCACCAATGTCGTATTGAAGAGATAACTAGTGGTTAAAAAAATTGCGCCAGAATACACGAAACGATAGCAATGTTCCCACACTCAGTCTTGTTGCAAGCCGTGTTGTTTTTCGTTTGGTTCTTGGCTTAACTTGCTATATGCTAAGCTGCCATGACAATTAGTTCGTGCAAATTGTTTACAGTTTTGGCACGTCGGAGAGCTGCGTGTTATCCCAGCAAACTATTTTCTCTATACTCTGTGTCTAGATGTATATTGCAACTAGTAATTAGCATTATACACCAGCGAATTTATGACAGAACATTTTAAGAACTTAGCCATTGCTTTAAAACGCCGTTTCTTTTTCTCACGTGGCAGCACGCAGTGAAAATGACATAAGTGCAGTTAATGTGAAGGTCCTCAGTCTATAGACGCTTCTTTAGTTAATCCACGAGAGCTATTGCAGATTTACTAAGTTACACTGCTGAACTGTATATACGACCTAAATGGATGAATTCGGTTGACACTTTTCAATGATTCCTATATCTTCTTTATATATTTTTGTAATTGCTCTCGCTTTCTGTCCCTTTTAATTTTCCTTCCACCTAAAAAAGGCTGAATTCCAGGCTATATCATAGTATTTCTGCCGTGTGTCACTGCTTTCTCATATGATAAATTTTGTCGATATGACATGACAAGAACTTCATTCGGATCTTGAAGAAGTCCCGCCGGGGAGTACCCGGGATAAGCCGATAGGTTCACCACCAACGGGGCTGGTAGGCCCAGACCCATCGCGCACTTATGGGCCTTCTAGAAGAGTTAGACTTATCGTAGATGTGTTGGGCTCTTCCTTTCCCTGGGTAGAGGGCAACGAAACTCATGGGAATCTCTTTAAACCTCTCTCTATTCAAAGTCCTTCATCTGTGAACTTGAACTGGTACGTGTGCCTTTTTGCGCATCTATAGCCCGCTGAAAGAGAACGACTTACCCACCCACTAAGACCCTTGCAATCAAGAGCGACGTTTCACTCACTCAATGGTGGTGACGACGCACAATTCTTGGCTTCCGCAAAAAAGAAAAGAAAAGAGAGAGAAGGAAACCCTTGAATTAGCACAGAGATAGGCCATTCTAAGTCATTTTTTTACCGAAATTTTCCTGTTTTTGTGCAGTTCACTTTCTTCGTTCCGGACATCACGCAGGTGGTCATTTGCGGCGAGCACGTGGGCGGCAGTCACAGGCGCACCTTCAGTCTCCGTTGAAACGTCTACCCTCTTCACATTTCTCCAATCTTGTTTGTTTATTTGGTGCCCACATCCATCAAAGACCGTCCGTCACTAGGGGCGACAAGCGCTAACTTCCTGATTTTGATAGTATACTCGCTGTGCCAAGTGTATACGCCCCCTTTCTGTGTGCGTGCGCACATTTGCGTACATGTATTCGAGATGTCTATAAATATAGACGTGTCAATGTAAGGCACACACGGAAGTCCTATATGCCATGAGCGGCCATTGCTCAGGCGTCTCTCTTCAGGTGACAAAAGAGGCAAACATAGAGGCCTTCAACACATGGGGGGCCTCAGGCTTCCTTGCGAGCGTTTCCTTTCTCGGGTGATGATCACACGATCGAGAGCCGCTGCTGTTGCTGCTGGCGCCGTTGCTGAGCGCGCGTGGGTTCAACGTATTTCAAGCTGCAGCTTCCTCAATCGTGCACGCAACAGTTTGCGCCTCAACAACGCCGTCGACTGACGTTGCCATTGTGTTAGTACGCGCCCGCTTTCGCCATCTGCGCACTACAGTGCGCCCGCTACTCGCTTCTTTCGTTGACGCCTTTTATCAGACGTCTTTCAGAACCCGTCTTCCGCGGCACTCTCACAGGTGATTTTTCGCGTCTGCTTCATGGCCGCCAAAAGAAGGCAGCTACGAGCCTAACGCGTGATAAATAGTGTTAGCGAAAACGAAAGTTCTGTTCGAGCTAACAGCAGGTTACCAGCTGTCGCCTTTGGTGGGCGGACGAAATTCGGTGGTCCCAACGCTTGACTAAAGGCGCTATCATAGAAAACAAAACATTTGTGCGAGCTTCCAGGGAATTCATAGTTGCTGCCTCTGATTCTCGATGAAAAAGCTCATTGCAGACTGAACGTGCGATTGAAGGTGTTATTTTCATAAAAGTCTTGTTCGAGATTGCAGTGGCGCCGTATGAAACAACGTCGCGTGCAAAGATCTCCAAATGTGGGGTTCTAGCTCTATTCTAGCGAAACTTGCGCCTAATAATTTTTGAGAGATAAAGAGAGCACGGCCACGGATATACAAGAGTGCTGACCCGAGAGTTAACGAGAGTGCCGAGCACTGCGCCGTAAAAAAAAAGTGCGCGCAGTTACATTATTCTTGGCGGAAAAGTACTGTCGACGCAGTGGCTCGTGGAGCATAAGGTCTAAGAGAAGTAAAATGTATCCAGACACGGTGCGTAACAAGCTAGAGCCAGTGTTTTCTCTCGTACCAACACAGTCACCCCAACTGCATGAGTTACATTGACGTCACCCCCGCAGGGGCGCCTGCGCAAGTAGGCGTTTGGTGTGTAGCGACACCACGGATCCGAGCTAACGGGGGAGTTTCCGGCTCCCTCCCACGCCTAGCCGTGCGTGGCTTTGCCGTGTCCGGGGAAAAGGGGATCCTGGGGGTTGAGCCGACGCTAGGTGATTGGACCTTTAAGGCCCCCCGGCAGAGGCAACACACCCCTTTGGCCCCGGCTTCACGTAGACGGCACCCCTGGGCTGACCCACCCAGGGGAAATCGGCAGTCGCCTTTTCCTATCTCTCTCTGCCTACATCTTCGTCTTTATCTCTCACTATCTATCTGTCCTGTCGTCTACTCTCTTCTGTTTACTTCCATTCTTCCTGGCGGCAAGGGTTAACCCTGTGCAAATAGCCTACCTTGGTCTAGGCGCATTGGGTTATGGCAGTGTTGTACGGCTGACGTCTGCAAGCTTTCAGCTCCTGCAAACTTGCAGCGTCCCCTTGTTGGGCTCCGTGGTGGGTGGCCGCCAACGTTGCTGAACAAAAATAAGACCGGCATGCATGGAGCATTCCCTCTTCTCTCCGATCGTACCGGCTTAAAGCGGGTACGCACCGATGATATTAACTTTTTTAACCAGCCAACAGAAACTTTTCCCCATTTCCACGTCATCCATTGTGAGAAAACTGGAAAGCAAGCCAGAACCGTCTCTCCTTTCCTGGTTTCTAGATGTCTTACCAAATCTCTTGGCACAGCATACAAGGTAACTAAAATGGCTAGTGGAGACCTTCTCCTCGAAATCCGTGACAAAGAACAATTTAAAAAGCTAGACCGTCTTTCAGATTTTGGTGGCATACCAGTAACCATAACACCACATAGATCAATGAACACAACTCGCGGAGTGGTATCTGACATGGACTTACTTGACTTGACTGATAGTGAACTTTTGGAGGGGTGGAAGAGCCAAAATGTCAATAATGTACAGAGAATCATCATCAGAAGAGATAATAAGGAAACACCGACAAAACACTTAATACTCACATTTGCATCCAGTAAACTACCGGAATCTATTCAAACAGGGTACACAAAGACATCTATCAGGCCGTACATACCAAACCCTCGTCGTTGCTTCCAATGCCAGAGGTATGGCCATGGCTCTAAAACCTGTCGTGGTCGCCAGACTTGTGCACAATGTGGAGTCCTAGGCCACGTGTCTGAGAACTGCAAACAACCGCCACACTGTGTAAACTGCGAAGGAAACCATGCCGCATATTCACGCTCCTGCACATACTGGAAAAAAGAAAAAGAAATAATTACGCTGAAGGTAAAGGAGAACATTACATTTAAGGAAGCACGGCGAAGAGTCGCTCCATTCTATGGAGCTACATACGCTGATGCGGCGCGTCAGGGGGCACCGCCGCACCAGCCCTCGCCACTCCTTCGACCCGCGCATACCGAGCCGGAGGTTGTGGCACCTGCCCCCAAGGCGGTTGCAGCCCAGGCTACACCGCCTACTCCCAAACAGAGACCGGAGACTCCAGAGTCCTCGGGTCTCAAGGCCTCGCCTCACCAGGCGAGGCCCGAAATTCGAACTAGCAGCCCGCACGTGCGGGCATCCAGTGCCTCCGAGGAGGCAGTGGATACGTCGGTACCCTTGGTGCCGAAAGAGCGGCGTGGCTCCTTGGAGCGCGCCAAGAAAACAAAAAAGCCGATAACAGGGCCTGGTGACGGCCCTGTTAAGTGAACTCAAACTCCTTGTCTAAACAGCCACTCGCTTTTCGTACACACAGCACTATTTTACATTCATCATGAACACTCAAATTATACAATGGAACGTCAGGGGCCTTCTCAGAAACCTTGACGACATCCAAGAACTCTTACACGAACACTCACCAAAAGTGCTGTGTGTACAAGAAACACACCTTAATTCAAAACACATAAATTTTCTTCGTAAATACGTTATTTTCCGAAAGGACCGTGTTGATGCTATGACATCATCCGGAGGTGTTGCCATCATAGTGAATCAAGGAATTGCATGCACACACTTACAACTCCAAACATCCCTTGAGGCAGTGACTGTTCGAGCAGTTCTTTTTGATAAAGTGATCACAATCTGCGCTATCTACATTCCTCCTAGCTATCAGCTGCAAAAACGCGAGTTACACTCTTTAATTGATGAACGTCCGGAGCCCTATGTTCTCCTTGGAGACTTTAATGCGCTTAGCAGGCTATGGGGTGACTCTCGGTATGACGCGCGAGGTCGACTGATTGAACAGTTCCTTCTCTCCTCGAGCGCGTGTCTCCTAAATCGAAAAGAACCAACCTATTATAATCTCGCCAATAACACCTACTCCTCCATAGACCTAAGCATAGTGTCTCCATCTCTTGTGCCTCTACTCCAGTGGAAAGTCGTCAGTAATCTGTACGGAAGTGACCACTTCCCCATAGTTTTGAGCACAAATACAATATCTGAGTGTCCATCACGTGTTCCCAAGTGGCTCATAAACAGAGCCGACTGGGAACACTGTTATACCATCGCTCGTCTAGGTTGGAATGACATAAGTACTTTGAGCATTGATGTTGCTGTCAACTACTTCGCAGCATTTTTGATTGATGCTGCAACAAAATGCATCCCACAAACAAATAGACACCCTGGAAAACGGCGTGTGCCATGGTGGAACTCTGAATGCCGAAATGCGCGCAAACAGCAAAACAGAGCTTGGAGGCTGCTTCGGAACTCACCGACAGCCGAAAATCTTGACACCTTCAAGAAAATAAAGTCTCAAGGCAGGAGAACGCGTCGGCAGGCCAGAAGAGAAAGCTGGCAGAAGTTTTTGTCAGGGATCAATTCATACACACAGGAAGCTAAAGTCTGGAACATGGTCGGTAGGATAGCCGGAAAACAAGTACACACACTTCCAGTAAGACGGTAAGTCGGGCCAGTTGGTTAGGATCCATCGTGAACTTTCCTACAGCGCAACACCAGAAAAAAAAATACAGGACAGGGAAGGAAGCCTCATTCACACCCGCTTAGATTATGGAGCCGTTGTCTATCAGTCTGCTACTCAAAGTGCCTTAAAGATGCTGGACCCCGTGCACCATTTGGGCATTCCCCCTTTCTACGGGTGCTTTTCGCACCAGCCCCGTAGAAAGCCTTTACGTTGAGTCAAATGAGTGGTCGCTTCATCTGCAAAGAACTTACATGTCCTTTGTTTATTTCCTTAAGGTGAAAGCAGAAAAGAAGCACCCCTCATACTCTACTATTAATGATTTGTCGAGCTCCATTCTGTTTCAAAACAGGCCTTCGATGAGGCAGCCCTTATCAGTTCGCCTGAAAAGTCTAGCTGAGGAAACTGGAGTCTCACTTGAACACAGTTTAATGGCTCCCGTAGCATATCTGCCACTGTGGCAATGGCAGACTATAGACTGTGATGTGTCCTTTCTTGAAGTTACAAAACATGCGCCTATTGCCCATATCCGAACATACTTCCTGGAACTTCAACACAAATACACACGTCCTGAGTTCTTTACAGATGCCTCCAAGTCCAACTCCTCTGTGTCCTACGCTGTTGTCGGCCCATCCTTTTCAGATGCTGGCCCTCTACATCCAGGCACAAGTATCTTCACAGCGGAAGCTTACGCGATACTTGTGGCAGCTAAACACATCAAACAATTACACATACAAAAAGCAGCAATTTATACAGACTCCCTCAGTGTGGTAACGGCTCTGCACAGTCTTAAAAAACAAAAAAACCCGGTCCTCATCTCACTTTACTTCATTTTGTGCACACTCTACACACTCAAACAACATGTTGTAGTGTGCTGGGTGCCAGGGCACCGTGAAATCCAAGGCAACGTGAGGGCGGATCAGCTCGCTGCATCCGCCCACAAAAGCACTGCCTCTACAACCATATCAATCCCGGCCCTCGATCTTAAGCCGTCTCTCAAACGAAACCTCAGGGACTACTGGCAGAGCAAGTGGAATACACACACACAAAACAAACTACACATTATTAAGCCACACCTTGGTCATTGGCTGCCCGTATCGAAATCGCGTCATACAGAGGTAACACTAACGAGACTCAGGATAGGACACACATACACGACACACACATATCTGTTGTCTGGTGGCGATCCACCATTATGTGACAGATGTGGTGAATCCTTAACCGTCCTTCACATGTTAATTCAGTGTAAACACTTAGAAACTCTAAGAAAACAACATTTTCCATTACTCTATCGACAACATATACCTTTACACCCTGCAATGTTTGTCGGTAGGGAACCACTTTTCAGTCATAAATCATTGTTAGCGTTTTTAAAAGAAATTCACAGCTTTCATGTCATATACCCGGGCATACCGTAGCATGACCTCTCCAGAGAGGTTTTTGCTGCGGTGGCTACACAAGAAAGCACATGCCTCACGGCCCCTGGGCGCAAGGGTTTGAACGAGTGAGGCACTTGTGCTAATGCCATACATATCCACCATCGTCTTTTATTATCACCAACTTTTGTCATCTGTTCACACCACACACACCTTCCACGGCATGGTCATGATTTTATTACTTGTATGTTTTTACCCGCCTTACTGCGAGGAAATTTATGGCCCTTATACAGCCGCTTATCACAATCATTGTCCATATTTTTAGTAAGATGAACTGGCGCTCTTTGGTCGTGAATCGGCCCTTGCGCCATAAAACATCAAACATCATCATCATACATTGACGTCACGCTGACCACTCTGCTTCTGTATATATGAACATAGAGCACTCGGAAAAGCAACTAGAAGAGGAGTGGGTCTTTGAGAATGCTTTGAGAAGGATTAGGCAACATGGACAACTACCGCATTGTAGATTTCTTTCAAGATGTTAGTTTTTACTTGAGTGGCTCACATGTAATTTTGTTATGTTTGTGTTGACGTTTATTTGATGGTGCCCTAGAGGACCTTGGAGAATGGAGCACTAACCCCGTTGTGGCTTTCTGTGCGTTATACGAGGTTATTTTTTACTAAAATTTATTTTTTTTGTTTCTTTACAGAGTGTAGGACAGTACGTGACAAATGAAATTCTAACCTCAGGTTGCATTTCACAGAAAATGATCTGCAAGAATGTTTACTGTACCTGCAACTTAAGTTTCATCATATAGGCAAATGCATTGGATAGAGTGCGCGGGTGAATAGAGTTAGCCGATTTGGTGATTCTTGATCACATTTCAAAAGACGTAGTGTAAATTGCACCCCCTTAACTCGACTTGTTCTCTTGAAGTGGTTAATACTGCAGAACGAAGTAGGTGCAGAACAGAGTAATTGACCAATGTCTCTTCGTAAGTAAGAATCAGCTACGTTAACCATGCAAAAGCCGCATCTAAAGTTTTGTACAAACCACGTGGAACGCCTGGATGTAAATTTGCAGTTCCATGAGGCTTTGCTGATCTATAGCCGTGATGACTGGTGTCACGATAGAATCAAAGGTAAGGAATAAGCAACGCGGGCTGGTCCTGAAATTCCTGCTGTCTCCGTTGTTCTTACTCGATCGATGCGCTTTAAATGATTCTCTTAGCTTGAGCAGCGCCTATTCAATATACGATGTCGGTCAATTTCACTGGGGCTGGTTAGGTATGCAAGAAACGTTCTTATAGAAGCATCACATATTATCTTTAAAGGCAATGACACAAACTAGGCGTCCATTGCTTTTCTCGAGGTTAGTGTCAGACGACCGATGACCATCTGCGATTCGGCGTGCAGCCATTTCACAGGGTTCAGCCTAAGCAGGTACTGTTCTCTGTTGTCAATCCTGATCAACAAAACAAGGAATAAAGTTCATTCTATCATGGGACATTCCTATTCAGGTGTCGAATGCGTTCAGCAAATATGCCTTGCTACGTCCTGTATCAACAGCAGACCTTTTAAAAGAGCGTGTCAATAAACCTCTTGAATCATGTAAGACATGGCACGCAGATTGGTAGGTATAATATAAACAATATAAACACATCTTGCTTTGTCGCACCCACTTCGACGGTCCTTGTGCAACTCCCCGAAGAATGGCTACAACAATGGGACTGGGGTGTAGCTCAGGAAACTGCCGATTCGAGATAAGAAAAACAAACGGAATACATTCGTCTTTGTATTGTATAGCCGAAGGCATTGTACTTGATGAAGTGCGACAGTAGCATGCAATTTCCACCGGCTGTGGTGGCTGCATTTCCGATGGAGGCGGAAATGTTGTAGGCCCGTGTACTCAGATTTGTGTGCACGTTAAAGAACCCCAGGTGGTCAAAATTTCCGGAGCCCTCCACTACGGCGTCTCTCATAATCATATGCTGGTTTTGGGACGTTAAACCCCATAAATCAATCAATCAATCAATCAATCAATGCAATTTCCACCTCTTTGAAGTGTGGCCTCTGCTGCACATTCACACTGGTAGATGGAGACACTTCTGTGCAATCATGCGTAAAATTTACATTTAAGACACGTATGTCAAATTTTATGACTCAATCGGAAGAATTATCGTTAAGTGCTCTAATAATGTATGGTCAACCTTATCACCGCTTATCTCGAAGTATTACCAAGAGCATATGATAATAAATACCAACATTTTAATCAGGTTGACTGATATGCTTACACGACAATCAGATATTAGATAAAGCTCTAAACGACTTTTATACACTTGTACAATTACAACACCTGTCATAGAATGTATCGTCTCGAATACGGCAGTCTCTAGTTGAGTTCACTTATGCAGGATTAATTCACAGTCTCTAGGAGTGAAAGCCGCAACGTAATGAATCAAAGAGACGTGGAGAAAGTTATATAAGACAACAAACTGTAACAAAACAAAAAGGAAGTACCAAACTAGTGATGCTAGTACTAGCTAATTACGGAAACAATAATGCGCAAACGTGAAAAAATATCAGTGAATTTCTTTAATGTACTGACCCTAATTTCGAGGGCAGCTGCCACAAAAAACCGATTAATTCTTGCTACTGAAGACACATATACCTCAAAATAACCATTCGCTTTGAATAGGATTTCAGTAGGATCACTTACCGCACCTTACTGTACTTTTCAGTATGTGAGCGTTGTTACATAGAAGCTTATCACCGGTTGCAACATAACCACATACCGTTCGTTTCAATCGGTAACCAAGGGATTACGAGAAGAGGTTATCGAAGAAATAAAGAACCCCACTTTCTAACCGTGAACGGAAAGAAAAGGAAAAAAATCCAAGTAACTGGTACAGCGAAACGGGAAGTGTATCGAAAGAAGGTCAGGAGGATAAACTTCGTCTTTCATATTGGCACAGCAGTGACTATTACAGGGCGCACTTTAAGACTCAAATAATTACGGGTGCGCGTGCGTTCCTCTACTTGTAGTTGCTTTACTCTTGCCCCCCCCCCCTCCATCTCCCTCCTTCTCACACTCTCTCTTAGTATTCTCTGCTTCTGTGGGCCCGCACGCGAATCCTTCCGCACATTCTTCACAATTTATCTGTTTCCCTCCACACGAGGGGCCTGCAGATTGCTTCACCACCGCGCTGTTCCCTTTCTGGGCTTATCCAACATCACGCTGCGTTCCCACACTTCCAGTTTCCATCGGGAAGCCATGGCTTCTGCTAAAGATGCAAGCGCCATGTAAGAGATCTGGTTGGCGTCGTTCATTTGTTATCTCCGGCCTAATCCTTACTGGCACCGCCGTGATCGTTAGATGGCCTCCTGGTTGCTCGTTCCAGTGCGCACGATGTGGATCTACACGCGCACGCTCGTAATAAGAACTCCCCCCTCTTTCTTTCTTTTGTTTATTTTGTTGTTAATATGCTTTTACTTTCTGTCTGGTATAGCATATGCTTAGCGCATATGTACGAAAGGAAACTACGATGATAGACGCCCCCGACGGTGTCATTAGCAACAGCAAGGGCGTTGCCTATTTAGCCTAAAGATCTCACGGAACTTTAAGGAGCCCCACACATTGAGTAGTTTTCCAGTGAACGCCCAAAGCACCTCTCTTTTATATTAAACAGTGTTGAAATGGCCGTGTTCGCAAACCTTCAAAGTTATCTTTTATCAGGGTTCATAATTCATACTTGGGTCACTTGCTCCTGGTGTATGTTGCCTTATTTAGCGCTGGTCTTAGCCGTGGCCGCTTGTCCAGACCGAGATAAAATGGCTGGCCTCCTTTTGAATACAAATATTTTAAGCTACTGGTTAGGGGTTCATACCCATAATAAACATCACCCGTTGCAGCTGTTTCAGCATCAGGCACATCCTGATATCCATGCTTAACACTGCCCTCATCTATACCACAACATTCTAACGTGTTATGCTGAAGGTAGTGCGGCCAATTAATTTTTATATATATCGGGAGATGGGAAAAAGCCACAACCTAACCGATTCTTAATGGATGGTTACGCATTATAAGGCATGTTTAGGTAAACACACGTCGGCAGTCCCAATGCATACGTTAAGAACGCGATGCATCAATAATGCTCCAGGTTATCACTTATGTTTTACGTATTGCGTAAAACACGACCGATAACTTGTAAGCAATGTTAGAGAAACGTGAAAGTGTGGCGCCTCCTAACGTATCTCTTCTAATGAGATGTGATAACCAGTGCCCATGGTGGAGGGACAGTAAATAATTCAAAGCATATCCATGGACTGAGTGATAATGAGTTGTGCGAAGCATCCATAAGTCCATCCGCGCTTCTGTCCATCCATTCGTTCTTGTTTCTATTAGTCGATGCGTCCGTGCATGCGTCCGTTGGTACGTCCATTTTTCAGTCCGTTCCTGCATCATCCATGCGTCTCTCCATGCGTCGGTCCATCCCTCCATGCGTCCGTGCGTTCATCCGTCTGTACGTCCTTCCTTCTGTCCGTCCATGCGTACGTCCCTCCGATCATCCGAGCGTGCGTCCATGCGTCCATCCGTGCGTCCATCTGTGCGTCCGTCGTCCACCCAGTACTGTGTCCATTCGTACGTCCTTGCGCCAATCCGTCCATCCATCCGTTCATTCGTGCATCTGTCTGTCCATCCATTCGTCCGTACGTCCACTTGTCTCTCTGTCTATCCGTGCGTTCGCCCATGCGTCCATCTGTCAGCCCGTTCATTCATCTAGTGAACACTCAAAAGTACCGCCATCTTACATCTTTTCATCATATATTCATCAAATAGAAGTACCGCCATCCAGTGGATATTCCAAGGACTAAACAAGTGGTGGCTATCTACCACTGTGACTACTACTACTACTACCTACATCGTGGACGCACGACGCGTGGCACCCTAAAACGTTTGGGGAGCCTTTGTGGCACACGACCCCAGTCGTCTACACCGCATGCCTTTCCATGCTTTAGCACCACAAACCCGCTGATTTACACCCGGATGATATAACATTACGGATACGACAGCAAGTGCGGATTTGTGAAAAAATAAATTATCCACCAGTGAGCTAGACGTCAAGACGAAGGCCTCAAACGGTTCCTAAAAAGGGCCTCTCTGCGAAATGCTGGCGAGAGTGTATCAAGAGAGACATGGTTGCACGCGCGCATTGGAAAACAAGAACTATCGGCGCGTTCATGCCGGAGTCACGGTGTTTATGAAGACTAAAAAAATAAAAAATAATAAATCATGGTTCTAGTTGTATAAAGTTCACGGTATAATGAGCGAACCAGTTAGGTTACGCCTTTTAATCGTCTTTGAACTCGTGAAAGAACTTGGGAAACATTGGCTAAAGAAGATGTATAGCTTTGCTGTAAGCTTCTCGCTGTGTTACGCTACGAAACAAGCCCCCATCCCCCCAAAAACACTACGATTTGGAGGAAAAGCTTTTTCTTTCATATTTTTTTGCTTTTAGCTACGTCCCATGCAAATGTAAAGGGTAGCTTAGACTTATAACGCTAATTAGTCACGTCTTGATTAGTCACATCCACTGGAATTATGTCAGGTGAGCTTAGTATACGACTGCTAGGCGAAAAACCGACGACAATATGCGTATGGTTACGGATAAGAAAAGCCAAATCGCCAGAAACGCAGATAAGCACATGTTTTATATAACGACAGCTGGTCACATGTTCCCGTGGAAACGAATTAACACCTCCGCTGTCTCCACCAGAAACACGTATCCTGGTCGCCGAGTAACGTATTGAGTGGCTAACGCGAGCATCGGGGCCTGTGGCCAAAAAAGGCGGCACTTCCGCTACGTAGCAAGAATAAGACCAATGAGCCTCAAGTGGGGGCCTAATTGTCGTCGTATATTTAGCTTTTCGCACCAGGTTATATATATCTATATAGCTATGTATATATATAAGACTACAGCGACGCTGTCTAAACGGAATTCTACACATGGCTAATTCAGCACGTGAGAGCTGCGGCAGTCTCTTCCGGCTTGGAAGAGATACAGGTTACACGTTCAAAATGCCCCCTAATGACGCAGTCGTTACATGTGTTGAGAAATACTGCCACACGTAAGGTTTCATGTAATTTTGGGAACTATAAAGATGGTACATTTGAGGAAATGGTTCATTGTGTAGTAATACATAATGACTTCCAGACAGGAATAACGATACTTTGGAGATATAGATTGGCGTAACGAATTTTCTCTGGGTTGTATTCAGCCCCATAGTATAGCCCCTTCTATCAAATGGTTTCTCATCGAGCATTCACAGTTTGGCTTGGCAGTGTATCTGGCCTTTGCCTGCTCCTGTATTGAATCCTGTCTCAAGAAATGTTCATTGAAGTTGGGTTATCAGGAACTGGCACGACCTCACATTGAATGATCGCAAGATGAATAGAATCACTCAGGCATTGCAACATACGCAGTACGCACAGATGCAAATGCAGGTCAATCATGTTTTTGCACTGGATCACAGGTCCGAGTGCCAGAAGCGGCAGCGGTGCTCTAATGTGTGCCAGGATGCGAAAACAGTGCTGTGCCACACTTTATCAGCATGTAAGCCACAACAACAGCAGCAAAAATGACAACCATAATGACGAAATATAAGATTGAGATGTAATAAACATTGCTGTACATTCATAACTGAATAAAACACACGAAAAACGCAAGTATGGTGACGAAGGTGGCGTTAGAAATATAATAAAGTGTAGTGATCAATACGGGTATTCTCGAATTTAGGACTACAGAACACAAATACAAACGTGTTAAGAAAAGGTGTTTACAAAAAAGAAAATACCTAATTTATTGCACAACATGTATTGAACAAACCATTGAGTGCCATCTAGGTAATACCGCAGAGTCTATGGTAATTACCTCTGCTAGCTACATGTTTTACATGCGTCTGTCTACGCAACTATATATATGAGACTACGTCTGAGTGCTCTCGTCATCATCCCCTTAAACTTGGGGTTAGTATGGAAAGGTAACTTAGTATGTGCGGGTTACATGGTTTGACGAATATGAATGAATGGTCAGGACTTAAATACTGTCACGATCCCGTCGCGTACGTCGTTTAAAACTTTCCGCCAGACAGTGGCACATACTGACCCTCGGATATGCACCACTGGTATGTGGTCATGTGCCACACGTGATTGACGTGTCATATCTACCCATGAACGACAAGAACACACATGGGTAATTTTAACATTTGAGCAAAAAAGCTTCAATCGGCTGCGTTGCCCGACCAATTGTAAAGAAAAATTGTCAGGGTCAAAGCAGGTTTCAAACCCCATTCTGCGTGGCAACCAAGTATTCTATACCACAGA
Source organism: Rhipicephalus annulatus (assembly GCA_013436015.1). Lineage (NCBI taxonomy): Eukaryota > Metazoa > Arthropoda > Arachnida > Ixodida > Ixodidae > Rhipicephalus > Rhipicephalus annulatus. The sequence goes on along the minus strand of WOVY01012307.1, from coordinate 157,922 downwards.
CCAACGCCAGGTCTCGAAACTTCTTTTGAAATAGACTGTAATATTCGTGAAGCGTAAATTAAAAATGCAGTGCTGGTAATCTAATTTTATAAACATAACATATGTACTCATACGGTACACCTGTCATGTCGGTTTAAGATCAACTGTAGTTCAGGGCAATGCACCGAAGGTGATTGACAATTTATGTCAATCACCTTCAGAGAAACGGTGACAAGACAGATTGGTAAGTATGATTCAACAGCTTTAAGAAACATCAGTGCATTTCCAGGAGGTGAGTGATGACGATTGGGCGAAGCATTACGTCCTAAGGTCCATAATATCTACGTTGAAGTCACCGACTAGTATGAAGGGCGGACAGATGGACGTATGCACGGACGGTTGCACAAATGGGCGGACGGATAGATGAATATGTGGATGGATGGACGCGTGCATGAACGCACAGATACATGCTCGAATGGATAGAAAGATGGCGCGGGTGGTCATGTATTGTACTGTCTTATAGGTGATTGCACATAAAGTCAGTTGTTTACACATATAATAACGTTTTTGTTGTGCAGGTCTACAGTTTCGGTTCGAGTTTTCTGGGGCGTGATGGATGCCATCTAGGTTGAGCATAAGAAGCTTCTCCACCTAATGCCGGCACCCACAGCATTGACCCAACGAACGCCTAAATAAATGCCCTGGTTGGTATATCTGTCAGTTTAAGCGCACGAATAAGCAGAAAGGAAGAGAGGACAAGCGCTTGTCCTCCCTTCCTTTCTGTTTATTCGTGCGCTTGAACTGACAGTTATACTATATATGCATATCCAACTAGCCCAACTTTCGATTCTGTTGAAATTTTCTGCTGTTAGCACAAATCGAACTCCAGCATTCTGCATGGCAATCAAATATTGTGCCACAGAGCCATTCTAGGTCTCGGAGCTGCTTTTCAAGTAGACAGTATTGGTCGTGAAACGTCACTTGCGGTTTCGCTGCTGGCTACCCAATCTTATGAAGAGTACATACGTACTACCACCATAACGCCGCGGTCACGCTGGGCTAACAACAATTCTTGTGACGCGCCGTACACTGAAGCTCAATTATCTATCAGTGTTCAGGGCTCTTATACTACCTAGCACAAGTGCTACATATCAGCTCACCACTTCCGATATTGCTGATCCAAATGTTGGGGTTCGCATCCTTACGCAACAGTAAACATGGGACTGCTTTTGATATGTCTGTGCGTACAACATTTCTCCAGATCTTTGGCATCATTTGATAACTTTTCGCTGAATAAACAATACAACACAGTCACCTTCCTTCCGCATGCTTCGCATAACGTTGATTCCCAAGGTAAGTGGGATCTGCCAAATTATTTCTATCAGCATTTACAATGTCAACATTTTCTCAACCCCGAAGAGCCCCCTCCCCTAATAAAATCATATAACTAAATATATTGATAAGGGCAGCGTCAACAGCAAACCACTTTGTACCCCTACTGAAAGACGTGAACTTTGCGGGCTCTTTTTTTGTGTGTATTCGACAGCATTCTAATTAAAAGCCGCCGATAATGATTCCAAGGAAGGTATACGGGCCTTTAATTGTACTAGTTTGCCCCGCCGCGGTGGTCTAGTGGCTAAGGTACTCGGCTGCTGACCCGCAGGGCGCGGGTTCCAATCCCGGCTGCGGCGGCTGCATTTCCGATGGAGGCGGAAATGTTGTAGGCGCGTGTGCTCAGATTTGGGTGTACGTTAAAGAACCCCAGGTGGTCAAAATTTCCGGAGTCCTCCACTACGGCGTCTCTCATAATGATATGGTGGTTTTGGGACGTTAAACACCACATGTCAATCAATTAACTGTACCATACAAGGGAGGACAGCAAAGAAGATAAGAAGACAGCTTGTTGCCAGCAGGAACCAAGCCCACAACCTTCAGATAACATTTTCTGATGCCTTGCCCTTGTAGCTAAAAACTATACTAATTAAGGTTAGCACTCCTAAGAGAGTGTACTATGTCTATAGCTAGCGCGCTTATATACACCCCAAGGGGGTAAGGGTGTTAAGGCAATCTAAGCACCCACGCCATAGGGACTTCCCATTGTATGAACACCCTGATTCCTATTAAAAGTGAAACGTATAATAAAGGCCTTCAGTCAGGCAACGTAGAAGGGATGAGTACCACACACTCAACCACGTACGAAAATATGGCGAAGTAAAACAACACCAGACAGACCACTGACGTTGGTCAGTGATACAGAAGCAGTCTTGTAATATTCATAATATCATGACTACCGACTAATGCTACTGAGACTATGCTTGTTCTGCGTTGTAACACAACGAAAATTCACAGAATACGAGTAAACTTATGGTGGTCTTGTAGATAGCTTCAAAAGTACGGCTGATCTCCGTACACAGGAGTCGGTGTAAAACAAAAGTAAAACATGTATTCACAGAGGTAGTTGTGCATTCACTGTGCATTGTTTCAGCAAAAGCAACAAATTTTCAAGTCACGTTAACAACGGCAAGGAGCTCGAAACTTGCAGCTTACACCTCAAGCGGAAAGCACACAAGAATTTAGCATGCACAGAATGAGTGCTGACTAAGAACTCTCAAAGCTCGACACATAAAGCACGCTGTTCAAACACAACGAAAGGCGCGCGAAACGAGCGCGCGACACAGGATAAGCATGAGCAGCTGTCACAGTTTATCCTGCGTCATGTGTAATCAGGGCCGCGGCAGCGTGCGAAGTGACCTTCTTCCTCTCCCGAAATACGAGCCGTATAAGCGCGTGCAGAAGAGGCCAAGCTCCGTGGAGGCGAACACCTTTAAAGCAAGGTCAGCGCGATCCTGTCGCTCCATCTGACCGCTGATATCGAAAACGCGCTAAAGTTTCAAGGTTCTTGGTTTTCAGAATGGTGTATGGTGTATATAAAAGGCTTGCCGTTATATAAACCAACGTACGCTTTGTGGCGTTATGGTTAGCACTGCGCACATGGAATTGAGAGGTTGCTGCTTAGATTACGCGAAACAAATGCTGGCATTCTGGGTCTTTTCTTTAATATACTTTAGTATATAATTTTAAACGTCACTTCCGTGACCGAAGTATATCGGTGGAGCCGTGGTGGACCCCGACATAAAACACTTTCATGTAAAAAACAGTGAAATCTGTTAAGCTAAGCTAGTCTAGTATTGAACAACTTCTGATGAGTTGATTCCAATAATCAGCTGCCTTTTTGTAACATAGGCCAAAGGTACCTAAACCTCTCACATCTTTAACTCCCAAAGAGTGATCTAGATAAAATGCATGACCCTTACATTCACAAAATGCTATCTGAAAAAGCAAAATGATGTTACACCCATGTTCTAGCAAATATTTGATTACAGGAAGGTTTTGTAAGAATTTCGGGAGGGTTTCTAGTTAAGCTTGTTGGTAGTTCAGGTGAAAAAAATCGCACTGCATCACGTTTTTTGTTTCAGCGCGTGAGCACATGTTTTCTTGTGTCCGTTATCTGAGCGCAACAGTTTACCTCAAGTTTGTATGGTGACGATTGTTATAGCTCGAGATCAGAACGACGAAAAGGGGAGAAAAAGAAGACGACGTCTTTATCGTCGTTCTGATCTTGCGCGTTAACAATCGTCATGTCATACTAACTAGCTCAAACTGCCACGCTTCTAGGTTACATTTGTATGGTGCTGGAAAGCGATCTAAGAATGCAAAGTGGTTTGATGTATGATCGAGAAAATTAGAGTCGCTTGCTGGATTCCGTGCTGACCGGTTGTGCGCTCGCGATCTCCGGCGTCAGCGTAGCTCTGGCCGACTGGGCTCGCCCTACGTCACCTCCTGACGCCGACGACCTTCGACGATAGTGTAGCTTTCACCGACTGGACTTGCTCTACGCCATCTACCGACGCCGACAAGAGCTCTCGCAAGTTGTGCCCCGTGCTCGGACTCCAGTGACCGTGCTTTCATCTTTCCTATCTCTCCTATTCTCTCAGTTTATTGTCGCTCCTTCTGGCTTACCACCTCACATCTCTTCCTCTTTTCCACACCTTTATTCCTACCCCTTTTATCCCTCCTCACCCCCATTCCTTGTAAGCTACTGTTTAGGTGTCGTCACTGAAGCAGACAGTTACGGGGCTCACTTTTCTCTTCCTTTCGCTCTTAAGAATCACCCTCCAACAGATTACTGAGAAGGCTTCATAATTGAAATATATTCTATAAAATATTTGGCTGTAAGTTAATCACTCAAGACCTGATGAATTGAAAGGAGACCTCTAAGTAATGTAAGCAAGAAAATATATAATGCTTCTCTCGACCTAATTTTGTCGCAGGGTTCATGCGGGTTCTTGAAACTCTTGAAAACCCTTGAATTAGAAAAGATTATTTTCAAGGTTTTGCAAGTGCTGGAATTTTCAGAAATGCTTGAAAATCCTTGAATTTACTTCTTTAAAAAGACATCACACATTCTCAGCGCAATATTAGAGATGCCATAAATTTACCAGGTGGCATATGGAATGCCTCCACCACAAAAGAATTGTGAACGTCAGTATCGTCTGCGTGGAATCGACACAATGCATTTCTGGAAACTCAAAAAAAGGCCGGAGGATGAGAAACAGAAAAAGAATTATTGTATTGTGGAGGAGGTCAAAATGCGTACAACAAATGAAAAGACACTAGAAGATGCTGTTAAAGAATTAAGAGCTACGGCATACTCATATGCAGAAAAGACAGAGACAATCAGCGTTTTGGCGTGCATCGAGTGAAACGGCCTTAGGAAGACTGCCACGACCAAGCAGCAGCAGATAGGGGATATTGGTACGAAAATTGAGAAAATCCAACAAGGCATTGTGTAATAACTGTTCTTCAGTTTTTCATACTTGAATAAAGGTTTCCTACTTGTCACACTGAAATTGATTACTCACGCAACTTTATCGAACTATGATTTAAAGCTGCCTGAAAAAAAAAGCCATTTCAGCCTTGTTTTGGACGTCCGCTTCAGTGATGTTGCCCTTTTCTGATGAATACCAGTTATTTTGAGCGTTCATTCACCCCCGACCTTTTGTTAGTTGGTTTTCTAACAGACAGTGTGGTCCCTCAAAATTCGCACACGTAGCCTTGAAAGTCCTTGAAAAGCATTTAGTGTTTGTCAATTAAGCGAGCTGATACACGTCTATTCATTTAAAACCATGGTAATGAGTTCATAAAAATGAGATGAAAACAGCGCCATTGTATTTGATGTAAGTTGCCGATTGAGTTTCGTACGACAATTAGTTGGAGCGTACCAGATACCCGTCAAAGAAAATGAAAACATGCTGTTTAGCCCCATTCAGCGATGCAAACAAAAAGACGGAAACGACTTTACGGTCTCTGAGCGGCGAAAACTATAAAAACGTTCGGCAAGTTCTTTTAAGTCTTTCAGGTTATCACTTATCGTCCACGAGCACACGCAAACACGGAAGTATACCTCAACTGTATCGGCGCGGAGACAATCCCCCTCTCAGCTCTTTTTACCAGATAGCAGTTCTCCCAACCAATGAAGTATACATAAAGAACACAAGCGCTTATACTGATCGAACAGAGTACAGTTGCGAATCTACCACCGGTGACAGTAATTAGAGCAGGCCGACCGAGATGGCGCTGGCTGATTCGATATGGTCTTACCTATATTATATCGAAGACCAGCGAAACTCCAGTGGTCGGGTTCGAAATAACGCACCCTCGTATACTTTGCCATCTCGTTTCAAGATGCCCGAGTGGCCTGGATGGAAGGAAGTAGAAACGTTATTATCTCGTACGTGTCAGTAGTGTTTCGATACTTATTGATTTCTTCATTATTCATTTGTTTAGAAAAGAGAGGGGAGGTTATCAACTGTCGTTTTCACGTTGGGGGTACGTGAGAATAGTGAATCTATACCATTTAATCGGATACGCCCACGCCAATCGAGCGGAAGAAATATCGAGGCAGGAAGATCATAGCTTCGGCCATACTCTCCACATTTTCCCCCCGAAAGAGATGCCCCATATTTGTGCCACCTATCGGCGGAAATCATTCAAAACATTGAGCAGCTGATCGAGAGCGTTCAGTGACCAATTATCTCCGCATCGCAACTGCACTACCACTCTCAAAACTAACGAAGGGTCGTAATCAATGTTGTGCGTGATCGAAAGGCAAAAGTATGCACCCGACTACTAGCCCATATAGCCAACTTAAGACAGCTCCCAGAAACGAAGGGCATAATTTAGTTCGATGAACTGCTCCAAAATCTCGTCGTAAGAAGATTAGAGAGCACAACGAAACTAGATTGAAGGCATGGTCTTTTGAGTGATCTCGGCGTTTAGGTCACTGCTCTGCGCTGATATTGATGGTAACTTCGTGTGCTCGTGCAACATAAAGAGGCGGACTGGTCGTACCATGAAGTTTTATCATTGTTATCAGTCACACTATTATTCACATTTATGAAAGGATAAGGAGGTAGTGCTTCTTTTTTTGGCTGCAACTTTCTTTTTCTCTTGACGACTGCGTAACTCATGCGCAGTGCCCTGGGTTCCAAAACTAAACCATGCCTTTTGCCGTCATCTGGCTCAACACGGATCATTGTCTCGCAACACTAGGCAGCAACGTCACCAGGGTGTGGCAAGAACATCTTCAGTTGAGCCAAGCTCAGTGCAGCGGCTGGTCGCACGCCACTGCCTTTTACGGCTCGGACCATGTAATCGAACTACGCAACCAAAATATGTAACTCAACAAAAAGTGTACTACGAATATTGTAACTTCTCTACTAAATTAAAGAAAGTTTGATTGAAGTCCTGTCGTTATTTACCAAGATAGGGGGTGTGCTACGACTTGGTCGAACGCTGCCTTCCAGGCCTGAACAACGGCACATTTCTAATACTTGATATGCTTGTTGAGCGTGTAGCATTTATGTAGCGCATAAAAAAGGGAACAGAATAGCCCACCCTGTTTAGTGCAACGTGAGCATCGTGGGATTGATTGATGATTGGTATGTCCGATTTAACGTCCCGAAACCAGCAGATGAATATGAGAGACGCGGTACTGGAGGACTCCGGAAACTTCGACCACCCGTGGGTCTTTAACGTGCACCCAAATCTTAGCACACAGCCTACAGCATTTTCGCCTCCATCTAAAATACAGCCGCTGCTGCCGTGATTTGATCACCTGAACTGCCGGTCAGCAACTGACTACCTTAGCCACTATATAGACCAACGCGATGGGCCTGAACATCGTAGTCTAACAAACATTGTAGTCTAACGTATAGACTGACCAAAACGTATTGGTTCAATTGTCATTCGCCGACTGGGTTATATGAACGTTTCTCATATTTCTCATACGTAGAAATATGAATCCATGAAGCCATAGTATTTCCAGTTACGGCCCATCTACAAAAGCGGTTTCTTGGTTGACGGGGCATTTGATACGCACGGCTTCTACTAAGCCCGCCACTTTTGGCTGTTGCAGTTATCGAGGACTTCGCACGCCAGGAAAGAGATAGTTCCGAAGTTTACGAAGCAATGCACGGGTTTGGTTACCTTTGGGTAAATACAGACGGCGATGTTAAATGGGTCATTTTTGGAAGATGTCGCATGTTTCCGATGCGTACAGGAAAATAGGCATATGAATACTTTATGCCTTGTGCATGAGCTCTAATCAATGAGAAATTCACAGCACTACAATGGGGGCCAAAGAAACAAGGCTGAAGTATAAAACTGCGGCAAATACTGACTATAATGGTGTTGTGCGCACACGTGTTTGCGTGCGTGCGTGCGTGCGTGCGTGTGTTTGTACGTGTGCAGCAGATGACAGCCCAAATAAAATTTAACAGAAAGGTTTGAGAAATAAATGTTATCTAGCAATAAGCTCTATGCTAGTTTAGTTTTTGTAGAACAATTACATTGTTTTTTATCTCATTAGTGGTATCTCAATAGCGTTATAAAGCTCTTTTCGCAGAAGTTCGGGTGTCGGCGTCAGCATCATTGGTTGTGAGCGAAAGATCTCCATCTGTGCATGACCGGAAATCAATTCATATGCTAATAGAAAATAATAACGAGTTTTCGGTCCACGGAAAACCGATCTCGGGTCGTTTGCATGGCGAGCGGGCGTTCTGCCACACAGCCACGCGTCTGCTAGTGAATACAAGAAAAATGACCTCGTCTGCTTTGAAATAGAGTGCAAGCAACTTGTGCATTAGAGGCTGATGCGTACTTTATACATACTTCACAAGACCGTATTAACTACTGCCGTAAGAATGCGAGGTTCAAGCGTACATTGTCATAGGGTGCCCGAACATGAGATCCTAATGGCTTCATATATATATATATATATATATATATATATATATATATATATATATATATATATATATATATATATATATATATATATATATAGGCAAACATAGAATAGAAACTGAAACGGAAGAAAACAATTGTCTTGAGGATTCCAACGAGCGCGCTGTATGATTTAAATCATGGAGCGACATGCCATGGTTGCTGCGTATGGTTGTTGCAAAAAAGACACAACCTTTTTCTCTACTTTCAGTGCATCTGCTGCAATTTTTCTAACTCATGCGTGGTGCTTGCTTTCGCGATAATATTGGGACGCATTTTTTCTTCTTTCAGCAATCGCTGCACTTTCTCGCATTATGAATGTTCGTGCGACACTTGACAGCGCAATCATCCTATAATAGTCTGCTATCGACCCCGCTGATGAGCATCGCTGTTTATTGTTTGCGTGCAAATACTTGCTGCTTCTTGTTCAGTTAAAGCGTCTTGTGAAGTTGCAACATCCAGATCCGTTTCGTTTGTCTCCGCTTTTCGCTTCCCTGTTCCTTGACATAGGGGCCAAACTCATGAAGCAGGATCTTTTCGAGGCTTCTATGCACTTGAAGTCATGTAGGAAAGATAGTCATCGAAAAGAGTAGGTGCGGGCGCAGTCAGGAATAAGTTTTCTGGTGTGGAACGTAGGCACATAGTCTTTATTGCGCAAGTGTCTTGCTGCATACGACTGTCGATGCAGACTTGTCGTTGTTGATGAGGTCGTCTCTCACAATATTTTTTTGTCACTTGCCACATAGCTCATGATTGTTTGGGAATCGGTGAGAAAGAACACCAGGTGTTTTCCACGTACGGGACATGCAATGCAGAACCACGACGATGGAGCGGCCGTGACGGACGACAGCAATACGCCTTCACGGAGCTAATATGTATTCATGTGCGTAATGCGTCCACTGAAGTTTGTGCGACTGCCTTGTCAACTCAAAAATCTTACTGTAGACTGAACACCGACAAAGCACCGAATGAAATGCAGCCGTGGTGTGTAAATACCAGAATAAGAGAAGCCACACTAGAGATAAAAGGCAATTCACAACAACCTGCACGTAGCAATTAGCCACGAGATAATTTATACAGATTTTTCAGAAAAAACAGCTGCCTACTTGCCGAAACGTTTTAATGTTGTCAATTTCTATATTTAAATATGTAGTTCTGCAAAATAGACAAATAGCGCAGAACTCATTTGAACTACAGTTTTAGTTCCGGGCCAAGCGGCTTGCGAGCGTAAACAGCTGCGTAGTTCGTTCGCATTCTTCATGGACGTGGCTTGCAGTACAAAGGAATGCAAAAGGGCTTGGGGTCTCCGTAATCAATATTTCAAGGTGGTGCTAACACCTTGAGAGTGCACACCACCACTCCATGTGCGCGCCATCTGAAGACGTTCTTCTGCAGCAAGGGCCCTCTCTCTCCGTGTTTTTTTTTTACTTTCTTTCGCCTTATACGCAGCTTTTTTGCCATTAAATATGCGACACACGTACGCGTTTAAAAGAGTTGTCATGCTGCAGACAGGAGCTAGTAGCCTTGAAAGCACTCCAAATGTATTTGGAAAAATAAAGAAAAATAGAAAATAGCTAGAAAAGGTAAGGCGCGCTTTTGATTCCGCGAGCGACCTCTTTTAAATGCGATATTGTTGTCCGACGAGACCAAGTGCCAAGGGTGTTTAATGCTCTGTGATTGCAGAACAGGTGTGGCATTGTTCTTCTATCTCTCTGGCCGTTTCCAGTGCTTTATGCCTTCTGAATTATACCACTCATGAGCCGATTCTTGCGCATTTTCATTGAGTTTCAGCTTGTATTATCCACGAGCACATACATACCTACCATAAACGGCAAGCCGTCTGGTATATTAGTATTCTTTTAGAAGACGATCTTCCGTCTACCCCTAATTTTTTAACAATGCCCCTCCTCCTCTCCGTTGAGAAACATTCTTCTTCGGTTTCACATCGACAAACTCCCTTGTGCCGTGTGCGCGGCGCAGAATATGCAATGTCAGAGTGGACAATTGGGCCAATTCGTGATACATGATCTAAGTGTACTACGCGGTAGAGAACACGGACGGTAAAAGACAAGGACTGGACGGGAAAAAGACAAGGACAATCGCAGTCCTTGTGTTTTTCCCGTCCGTGTTTTCTACCACGCAGTGCACTTAGATCATGCAATGTCAGGGTCGCTGTGCCCATACCACCAACTGGTGGCGAAACACACTCAGCAACTCTCCCATTGTATTCGCGACGGGTGAGAAGACCATGACAAAAGAAGCGCGCGCAGGTGCAGTCTAGCCCGGCCATATTTCATCTAGAACAGTTGCATTTATCATATGAGAAGCACCCGAAATGGCGTCCGTTTGTTAGCATAACAGTGCTGTACAGTACATTTCGCATCATCAACGTGTGCAGTATAAACGTTACGCCATCTATTGAGATAATCTAGATCTAACGACGTCTACTGAGAGGAGGCTATATACACACGGAGGATGGACTTACCCACGCCCTAAAGAGCTTCATTCTTAATGAAAGAACACCGCCCACACCTTGTGGCAGACGTGAATGCGTGGAGGTAGCTGCAACGGGTTAAATAAATCACAGCACATCCACGGAATGAATGATGATGAGTGGCGCGAAGCTTCGAAGAGTTCTATCGGCAAAACATGCATCATCCACTGGTCGCATCTGTCTGTCCATCCATCCGTCTACCGTTCATCTGTCCGTCTGTCTGTCTTTGTGTTATTCTTTCTTTCTTTCCTTCTTTCTTCCTTTCTGTATGTATGTATGTATGTATGTATGTATGTATGTATGTATGTATGTATGTATGTATGTATGTATGTATGTATGTATGTATGTATGTATGTATGTATGTAATAATACACATTTGCATTAGGTTGGCGTGTCAGCCATCTTCTTTATTTTGAACACTTTCTTCTTCGTCTCCCTCCCCCCCTCCACTCTGCCTAACGTCTACGTACGCTCCACTCTTTAATGACTCATCACTCTTGGGGTGATACATCAAGACGTTTCCAAAGGTCGCAAACTCCTGCACGCCATCATCTTTGCTGCACCCAAACCTGTTGAGAAAGCCATGTTGCCCTGCAATCTGCACTACGTGATAAGGTTCCGTGTACACCTGCTTTGTGCCGGGAGCGAGAGGGCCTTTTTCTGACGATCACCAGATCGTTCAGTTGTATTCATCGTGAACTTACTTACAGCGCAACACCAGAAAAAAATACAGGACAGGGAAGAAATAGAACAGAAAGAAAAGACGGCGCTGGTGTTGCGCTGTAAGTTCCCGATGGATCCTAACTAACTGGCCCAACTTACCGTCTTACGTTCAGTTGTATCTAAGGTATCCGCGTGTTGTGACGGCGGTCGAAGTTTCTCTTCATATTTTTCCGGTATCGTTGATTGATTGATATGTGGGGTTTAACGTCCCAAAACCACTATATGATATCGGTATCGTTGGTAGCCTTTCAAAGTTTTTTATGTTTTTCGCACAATTGCAGACGGTCAGGAATTCAAAGTTGGCAGGAAGCGCAGGCGCCTTTCCGAAAATGCAAATTATGGGCTACAGCCAATGCTCCCAGTGTGCGACCGATTGTGATGAGCGAAAGCTGCCTCCAAGCAGCACTTACATTCGCCCTGAAAACCTGGGTGGATTGAAATGAACTGCTTCAAATCCCGAATGATTCCTTCAGCCACGCCATTTCCTGCAGGATGGTACGGTGCCCACCGTCCCAATACAACTCCTCGTTTTTTCGCCCAATCTTGCAAAGTCTGACTGAGAAATGCTGGTCCATTGTCTGATATTACTACTTTCGTATTTCTGAACATCTCTCGGCTCATAAGAGTGATCACACTATCGCGTCTTCCCTTTTCGGCCATGCAGCCACTATTCTTGTGTATTGGTCTATTGCCACTAGGGAAGACTGCGTTTTTCTTACTCCTGCAGCCTTCTTCTTGAGCTCTGCAAAATCCAGATGAATGACTTCAGACGGTACGTCGGAATGTTGAGGTTGAAACCATCTCGTCCGTTCTCTGAAGGTACTTGGCTTTGTGAACTTGACATTGATGGCAAGACTGAGCATACCGTTGAACATCCCGCTGGAAACGCTGCCAAATCTTGTAATATGTCCTCCAAAACCGTCGTGTCCACATGAGTGCGCAGAGTCACAATGAAGTTTTGATTTCGACGCATCATTGTTTCTAAAACTGTGAACTTTCCACTCTGGAACTTAAGTTCTTCAGTTCCCTCCCACAACAAAGCTGCGTTGACATTTTCTTGATCAGGAATAACCTCAAGCCTTGAAAACGCATCAGCATCCATAAGGTGTTCCCCAGGCCTGAGGTGGACCACGAAAGTAAACTGCTGGAGTTCATTCACTAAACTAGCAATTTCTTGTCGAGGTTCGACAAGGTTACCAATATACATTAAGGCTTGGAGATCAGTAAATAGCGTGAAGCGCTGGTCATTCAGGTATGGTATAAAATGGCGCACGGTCATTAGGACTTCCAAGGCTTCCTTCCCTGAGTTCGTGTAGTTCAGTTGCGTTTCCAAAAAGTGTACGAATAGTACACGACGACCCTATGTTGGCTTAGGTGTTGTTACGGTGCATCATCGACAGGAGCAAGTGTGGCACTTAGCGAAGATGAAGAAGACGCCTGTGCGTATATATATATAATGTGACGGTGCGAGGTCTTGGCTTACAGGATAGCGTCCACCGAGAATCGGCAGCCGAACAAGATGTCTGAGTTGCCTCTCGCGCAAGCGCCTAACGCAGAGGCATGTTCTTCATCTTCGCTAAGTGCCACGCTTGCTCCTGTCGATGATGCACCGTAACAGTATCTCTCTTGTAAAGAGAGAGTAGGTATCTCTCTGGCAAAGCACTGCGCCTGTGCCGTAATAAGAAGCATCAGTGTTGAGTTCAAAGGGCAAATTGAGGTCTGGAAGAGTCAGGACCTGATAAGACAAAAGAATGGTCACAAGGCTGTGATAAACGGATTCACACTCTGCTGTCCATTGAAATGGCACATATTTCATAGTCATTACTGTGAGACATTTGGTTTTCGTCGCATAATCTCTAATGAATAGCCGGAAATGCCCAGCAACACCCAGAAATACGCGCAAAGAGTTCAAGTCATATGGCATCTGCATTTTTACGATTGTTCGACTGCTTCCTGCTTTGATGTGTTTGTTTGGCCGTCAAATACTCTTCCATGAAATACAACTTTGGAAAAACTTACTCTTCTTGTCATTAATTTTGAGCTCAGCCTCACAAAGTGCTTGAAGTACACTAGCCAGGTGGTTTGAGTGCTCTTGATAGTTGCGGGAATAAACAATTTCATCCTCTGTGTAGACGCTACAAAACTTCCCGAGAAACGCTCGCAAGACATCGTTCATCATTTTCTGGAACCAAGTGGGTTAGTTTTTCCATCTAAACGGCAGTCGGTTATACTGATAAATGTCAAAGGGCGTGATGAAGGCAGAATATTTCTTGCATTTTCATAAAGTGGAACTTGCCGAAGTCTTTTACATAGCTCAATGCGCGAGACAACTCTACAGCCCCCCGTGTCATCCTTGATGGAGTCTATACGAGGCACAGGCAACGCAAAAAGCTCAATCTGCTTATTAGTTTGCCTGCGGTTCGTCCAGAGTCGAAGACTTCCATCTTTCTTTGGTGCAATGGTGATTGGGGATGCAAACGTAGATGTGGACAGATGGATGATCTGCGAATCCAACAACTTTTGAATATCCTTCTGAAGCCACACTCCCTTCTCTCGTGACATATTATCGGGCTTTTTTCTCACCACCATCGTACCACTAAGCTTGAATGGTACCTCACACTTTGTAGTTGCCATAGAATATCCTTTCAAGCACAGCGATTGCGGGTAAAGTGTCCGAACATCTTCACCTGACGATGGCTTCCATGGAGTTCTCAAAGGCGAAACTGTGGTGTTGATACTGTGGTACTGTGTTTCTTCTGTGGTAATTTCTCCTGTTAAGTAGATATTAAGGCGAAGCGCACGGATGACTGAACGTCCAATTAGTAATTCATACGGCACTCCATCGAATACCAGGGCTTGCGCAGTGACAGTGTTGTCGAGACACGATATTGGTACACCAGTCTATTATCATGAACATATCGCTTTTTATCGTATCCGTGTACTTCTACTGGCCTTCCCTGTTTTACTTTGATCCTCTCAACAATATTTGCATTTATAACAATGACGCTTGCTCCAATGTCAACTAACACACTTCCCTCCTTTCCATCAACAAAAACAAACATATGCAATAGGCTTGTATGAGACAAATAAACAGCTTCTCTTGATGTCGTCGGGCAGACGCCGAGACCCTCTTTATTTAGTTTTTTGTCACTTGATCTAGCTCTTCGCCATGGCCTGAGCCTTCCTGTTCGGTCAAGACGGACATGGGCGTTGCAGTAGGTCTTCAGTTTGCAAGCGGGCATCGTTTCTCAGCTCGTTTGGCCCCTGTATTCCTTGCAGCAGCGTTAATGGGTTGATGATGGGTTCCCAGGTTCTGGGGGTAAAGGTTTCACACTCACTGCAGAAGTTCTTCGACCGTCTTGGGTGATCGAATTTGTATTTGCTTCTGGAGGTCCGGACTTAAACTATGGATGAGAAGCGGAACCACAGATGTCTCAGGCAAGTATGAGTCCGCCAGCTGTAGCAACCGCCTTTTCTCATAAATATAGTTGAGTGCAGATCCCGACCTGCATATGAACGTGATTGATGTGTCTCATAGCAACACCTTGTACTCGCTGAAGGAGCTCAGACAGCTTGCTTTCCTCTCTATCTCTGGTTTGTTGCTGTGAGCGTTGACACGCCATTCGTACGAACTCTTGGCTGTGCCCGATCAGAATAATCGCATGCTTTTCACTTTATCTTCGCCGCCGTGACAGTAGCTTTTATTGCATCCATAATCGTAAAACGTTAGCCAGGACTTGGGACTACTAGACTACTGACCAAACATGTCTGGTTTCATGTGTTGGCGACTCGGTCTGTTTTATTTTTCCATCACGTTCGCAAGCAGGCACATTAAATCATATTGCTGCCTATTCTGTTCTTGGTGCAGTTCAAAAAACTTGTTGATCGGCTCGACGGAACTGTCAGACGAAGCTGCGGTAGCAGGCTTCGCCCCGTTTTTTACTGGAAGCAGCACGAAATTCTCTTAGCCTGGATGTTTCATGTTAATCTTCACCGTTTTATTAGCAAGTAGATGGTCTGGAGTGAGCTACATGTTAGTGCTTTTATAGGAAACAAATACGTCAGTGCTCACTGCTTCCTGAAGAGCTAGTTCTTGAGCCGTTGCAGTCAAGACTCGGATGCCAACGTGTTGATTTGCTCCAAAGGCGAAGTCCACCCACACAAACTGGTAGGTGTTCTGTGACCCACATCTTGAGCTGAATCTCTACACAGAACGTATACGCACTGCGCCAGTTTGTAATAATACACAGTTGCACTAGGCTGGGGTGTCAGCCATCTTGTTTATTTTGAACACCTCCTTCCTCTTCGTCTCCCCTCCAACCCTGCCTAACGTCCACGTACTTATGTATGTATGTATGTATGTATGTATGTATGTATGTATGTATGTATGTATGTATGTATGTATGTATGTATGTATGTAAGTATGTATGTATGTATGTATGTATGTATGTATGTATGTATGTATGTATGTATGTATGTATGTATGTATGTTAATCCGTCTACCATCCACCTGTACTTCGGTCCATTCATCCGTCCATGCGTCTGTCTGTCTGTCTGTCTGCTGGTTCATCTGTCCGTTGGTCTGTCCGCGTGCCCGTCTGTCTGTACGTCTGTCCTTCCTTCCATCCATCCATCCATCTAGCTAACACTTCGAATACCACAATCTTGCATCTTTTGACCATATATTCATCATATACAAGTACTGCCATCCAGCGGACATTCCAAGGTCTAAATGGAGAGGTGGCTACTACATACAGGAGACGCGCGACCCACGTCTTGGGGAGCTGAGCCCCTAAAAAGAATGAAGTTGAAAAGCGTCATCTTCAGCGTTTTCTACACCTGCAGCACGTTGCTCATACTTGAAGGGGTAACAACTGTGATAGTTGTCAGTCACGCTTATCCTGTGTACTACTGCACGTTCATTTCGAGTGGCAATCTTAGTGCTTCAGTGGGAAGCTGCAAATATCAAGCTGCTCATCGACCTTTGCGTGACATTCCAATTTCTTTCTATCGCATTATTTGCTTCGCCCTTGCACTGAAACTGCGATTTTTTTAATTATTGCGTTCTGTTTAGTAATTCACCTCAAATGACAGACCGGTGTAGAAACGTGTTCACTTCCTAGATAAACAAAGAAATGCTTGCAAATTTTGAAAATCGCTCTATCATCCACTAAAGAGCACCATCACTAGTATGCTAATCAAAGCAAGGGCTGACTTAATGTTGCGTTCATTACGGGCACATTGCCCGATGTCAACGCGTTCCTGGAAGTGGAGAGTACATCATGAATCCACTGTAGGGTTTCTCTCCTATTTCGAAAGTCCGCCCCTAGGCATAATAGTTTTTGATTAAAATACACATACAAATTTTCTTCATTTATAAAGTCTAGTGGAGAATGGCGGTGTGGTCCACGAAGACAGTGGTCAAAGTTGGGTGGTCGGTCAGGCCTGAGACTTCTTGCAGGGGGGTGAGAGTGACGACCTAATTGTAGACCACTGCAGCTCTACAGTAAGTGCGAGGCAGTTGCATCTTGGATTGGAGCGTCACAAAACGGGCATGATGTGCCATACGGGCGTCGGTACTTTTGCGCCCAAAGGGTGGTCACGGATGAGTTAAGCGCAACCACGACACAAATCTTCTGCAATCTAACCTCTACTCGGGGGGTTAAACCACTAGAGAGGTCTGATCCACCTAAAGGTATAAGAGCTCGTTTGGCACGTCGGAGTCTTTCTTTTTCACGGAGCATCTGTCTTTGAGCGTCCTCAGGAAAATGTGGTAGCGGGTGTGGTGTAACTTGAGGGTGGGTTGCCAAATCAGCTTTGACAAGTTCCGGCAAAGCGGTCCGTTGAATTAACTGAACACGTATTTGCACAGATGCGGAGGCGGCAAGAACGTGAATAGTATCCTAGAGTGACGTAGGGCGATACACTCGTCGTATATTGTGAATAGTTTGCTTCGAGTCCGTACGAATGATGAGCTAAGAGCATCTGCAAAGTTGTGGAATACGTAGCAGTGCTGCCAGTCTATCATGTATGGCGGCCAGCTCAGCGAGGAGAGCCGGTGGTGCAGGATCCGCAAAATATGAGCATGTCCGGCCAGCCTCTGGTAATATCGGACATACAAGGGCGGTATGAATAGTGGTGCCGCTCACATTGGCATACGTATAAGCAACGGCAGTAGTGGCATCTAAGTTATCACTACGAAGCAGGCGGGATACTTCGGCGTTCTCCTGGTGTGAAACCGAGCTATAAAGGCGACCAAGGAGTTTGTTTTCAATCTGTTGCATTTTGTTCCACGGGGCAATAGCGGCCATCTCTGAAGATGTGTGGTGAACGTCTTTGGGCATGTACCGTGCCAAGGGAGCAGCCGAGCAGAACGTTGATGGCTTGAGGTTGCGCGCACAGCGACGGTGGTGTACTAATTCACCAATTGTGTTTAGTTGGAACTTTTGTTAACGTACTGTCAGTGGAGTGATGCGTGGCAACCTAGTTGTGGCTGCATGGCTTCGTGTTTGATCGCCTCTAGTCGTGCACACTCTGCCACCTTAAGGCAATAAAACTGAGCGCAGTAAATGATCCTTGGCTACAATATCGAACGTACAATGATACGAGCCATGCCGGAGTCAGCACTACCACATTTCTTTGCAATGCTTCGTATGATGTGTATTGTTTCTCATACCTGCCATTTGGCACTCTTTACCAAAGGCCCTGCACATTTGCTGGTTGACCTTAGGTCAAGCACGCGGCGATCTAAGGCTTCCAGTAGTGGCTGCGTATCGAAAATTAACTACAAAGGCCGGATTTCCAGTTTACGACGTCAATACTTGTTCGTAGCCGACATGAACTTCGTTTTTCTTTAGATTTCGAGACCAATCTGGGTGCACCAGTAGTGGGTTATGCCGAGTGCCTCTTGCAATGAATTTTCTTGACAGCTGATTTCTGGATGCACTGTCCGAAGAGTCATGTCGTCTGCACACATAATGTATTTTGCTTGGTGTATTACCGCCAGCTTCTATGCCAGTGGAAGGAGCGCCACGTTAAAAAGAACTGGTGTGAGAACAGATCCTTGCGGGACACCTCTATTGGAAACAGACTTTCTAACTGGCTGAGAAGCTGGATGAATGGAGAAGTTGCGACCGTTAAGAAAGGCTATAACGAACGCGCACACTCTACGGGGAAATTTGAGCCAGGGTAGAATTTTCAGAATAGCATCGTGATTCACAATATAATGTCTCACAGATGTCCATAGACAGAATGGTGCGAATCTGTCGAGATCGACCTCCAATTAAAAGCGTTGGTAAGAGGTACACAAGGCCATCCTCAGTGCCCAGATGCGGACGGAACCCAATTTGACCAGGATTATACCAGGAGTATCTCTCGAGCCACCACATAATGCGTGTCGCTAGCATACGCTCTGGAAGTTTGCCCAATGTTGACGTGAGCGCTATGGGACGCATCTGTGCGATATTTTCCGGAGGTTTTCCTGCTTTAGAAATGGCAACCATTTCTGCAAGCCACCAAGAGTAAGGAATATTTCCAGTAGCCCAAGCTCTGTTTATGACCTCGAACAAAGCAAATGAAACCTCACCTCCTGTGTTTTTCTTAAGTTCATAAGGTATGTCATCTGGTCCCGGTGCTTTGCTCAGTTTTGATAGGTGTATTGCTTTGAAGAATTCGACCTTAGCGAAATCAGTCCATACCATTCCCTGCACATCGGTAAGCGTAGGAAGCATAGCTGCATACACTTGCAGGCAGTTCCGAGCCGTCAATGGAGGTGGAGTCATGTCTAAGGCAAGAAAGAATGTGTGGTTGACAGTGTCGACAAATACGGCTAGACTCTGGCCGGAGGCTAATAGTGCGCAGTCTGCGGGGTCAGGAGGTCGATTAGCGCGTTGCAGGGCTTGGAAAGTGTACCATATAGAGGCATTAGACGTCGAAGACCCAACTGAGGAGCACCAGTCCATCCAACAACCACGTTCCAGGTGGCATTCATGGCGTCGAGCTACTGCTTGAAGGCATTGGGCTACCTAGCCACCAAAATAATTCCGGTGAATCAGGCAACGCGTGAAGGTGATCACGTCGACGAGTGGGCACTGATACATCATATTTTCTGTAGCTGTTACTCATCCCGAATTCTTATTGAAGCACGCCACGCTGGTTCATCGCCACGCCACGCGGGAGCACGTGGGTTGATTGTGCACCTGCAGAATCTCGTTTCCGATGCCATCAAGTGATTGCTGAAAGGGTCTACAGAGACAGGCCACATCATCTTACACAGGCATTTACACAGGACCGAACGCAATAGCGTGCACCAACGCGTTGTGACTACGGTACAACGCTTTGGTTCATCGCGCGGCTGCAGAATCTCATTCCCCGACGCCATTGCATGATTGGTGAAAGAGTGTAAAAGGGAGAGGCCACGGCATTTACCCATCCCATTACACAGTCCGGAATGCGCTAGCAGATGAGCTCGTTCTAGTAGTGCTTGGGCCAGCTGTTGCGCACGCGCCGTCAAGGTGCATCACATACGGGATTGAGGCTAACCATTACCTGCTTCGCATCTAACATGAGCAGCGGGGAATCAGGACAATTACTCTCAGAATAACTTGCTAGGTGGAAGACGAGACTTGACTTCGGGGTTTGTAATACAATGCATCAATTAGGCAAAAATTGACATGCAACAACATTGTCTGTCTGTGAAGACATTGTATTAAAGGATAAATAGGATAAAAAGTCTGAATGAGCGACGAGAAGCTACAAAAAGAATTTAGCCAAGGACTTATCCTTGTATTCAATGGTCGTATAATTGAGAAAATGTAGCTGTACAACTTGCAGTTGCATGGAATGCTTGAATGAATGTAAGATACAAACCCTGAAAATAACATCTGTTTCCGCTATTCAAAAGTACTTGGCTCACGATAGTTGAGTACGAAGTACTCGAAATCGTTAAACATTTATTCTAAACCATAGCCTCCTATATTTTTTTGTGCCCGCGCATTAGCGCTAAATACATACGCGCCATCCGTCCCTTATAGTTTTGGCGCTCGCCGCCAGATGCCGCACCGATCCCATAATAACAGCAGACGACGCGGCCTATGCACGCTTGCGTTTATGCGAAGTTCAGAAAAAGTGGGCGGAGAAACTTCACGAGCACAACCTCCAAAAGTTTTTTATGATGTCCCGGGGTCGAGCACTTGAGTTTGTCACGTTTCTGTAGTATTTGCGCGGCGTTGTCAACGGCAGCCTTCAGTGGCTGATTCATCTTTCTCGCTCTTGCGAGGAAAACTTCCGCGTAATTCTTTAGAGAATTTAGAACCATTACGAGCTCAGTTGACGGATACA
This sequence comes from Rhipicephalus annulatus, assembly GCA_013436015.1. Lineage (NCBI taxonomy): Eukaryota > Metazoa > Arthropoda > Arachnida > Ixodida > Ixodidae > Rhipicephalus > Rhipicephalus annulatus. The sequence continues at coordinate 137,041 of WOVY01012307.1, read as the reverse complement.
GGAGTACACCTGGGTGGATATCTCCACATTCAATCAGAACATGCTCCGCCGTTTCCTTATCTTTCCCGCAGCATGTGCATTGTTCTTCTTCTTTACTGAATCTTGCTTTATAACTACGCGTTCTAAGGCAACCCGATCTCGCTTCAAACAGTAAAGCGCTTCCCCTTGAATTATCGTAAAATGCCTCCCTCCTTATTTCATTTTTGCCCTTTCGGTAGTTACTCAAAGCCGGTTTTTTCTCCATAGCTGCCATCCATTCTCTCGTTTTGCGCCTCGGCGCTCCGCCAGGAGCGCTCGCATCCCATAATAGCTCGGGGGACGGCGCTGAGGGACCGACCGCTCGGGCACAAAGTTATAGAGGAGGCTATGTCTAAACAAGTTCAAGGGATGTTTTTTCAGCGCTATACAGTGTATACAATGCACTATATACAAAGCACTATATACAATGAGTGACGATATAAATCGTCGCTCATTGTAAGTACTTTGCATGATAGCCCACGGGACGTCTTTAGGCTCTCTCATAGTAGAGTGCCCTGTACACTCTAAATCGTTACCCACTTTTTCGCCCCCCCCCCTCCTCGGTCCACGGGATGGCTCTATGCTCTCTCAAGGTAGAGATCCAAGTACTCAAACCGTTAAACACTTTTTCTAAACACAAGGGCAATGACCAGGAATGCCACGGGACGGCTTTAAGCTCTCCCATAGTAGAGTAACTAGTACGATAAATCATTACCCCCTTTTTCTAAACACACAAGGGGCACATCGGTGGATAAAACCGGAAGTAATCAAGGGTCTCGGGACGGCTTTAAGCTCTCCCATAGTATAGTACCAAATACTCTAAATCGTTAACCAATTTTTCTATGCAGACGAAGGGTACACGTTCTTCCAACATCATCTCATATCCATGTTCATGTAAATGACGTCTGTTTTGTCATCATCGTTAGTGTATTTCAAAGAAAAATGTTGTGTGGAATGTTATTGATGTTCGTGACAATACATTTTTCTGAACACAGGTGCGAAGGGTGGTGACGAGCTGGGCAGTGCTCGTGCTCCTGTTGCTTCGTTTTCTTCGCTAGCGTCTCAGGGCGTCCCTGGGATGGCGGACGCCCGTGATTGCAAGGCAGCCCCCGAAAAAGGTGCTAGACTTAAACGAAGTTGTCCCAGACGGGACGGGTCCCGAAGACGTCATTGACGCAATGTCTTCATTAGTAGGAATCAAAAAAGTCTACTACTACGTATGGCACTCTGGAGGCCGGAATTACCAAGTGACCGTTAACAGTGAAGTCGCTCTTGCTCAAGTCATCGACGCGTACCTCATCATCAAAGGAAAGCGCGTTTTTGTCGTGCCCTTGGGACCCTAAGTCATGTCACCGTTCCGTTCTTGCCGTGCCGCGTCCCCAGCGAGGTCCTCGCGCAAGCATTGTCTCCTTACGGGAAGGTGCTGCACATAAGCAGAGGACTCGTAGGGTCGCGCCCAACCATCACCACTGGGACGCAATTCGTCAAAATGGAAATGAAGACATCGTCGCCTTTGCCCAACTACCTCAATGTTTCAGGCCATCGAGTGACCTGTGACTATAAAGGTATCCAGCGAGTGTGCCGCTGATGTGGAGAAAGTGGGCACTTCCGCATGAACTGCACAACCTTATTTGTGGAAGGTGCGGGTTCACTGTCGTGTCGCGGTTGTGGTGACCCACATGCCACCAACGCCTGCACCATCAGGTCATCGTATTCCGAAGTGGCATCCAAGAATTACGTACCACTCATTAGGAACGCGGTCCAAAAACAAGGACGTTGTATCATCGCCGCCCGGCCCGGATATCTGGGAGTACGCAGTTGGGTGGATTGAGACGCCACACCAGACGCCACACCGAACGCCCGCAGTGTCTCTAGCCAGCCCGGACCAGACAGCCCCTCAAGGTGCGGACCATTTACTAGTGGCCCAAGACCAGTGGTGATTCCCACAGAATCAGAGGTCGAGCCCTCACCAAAGGAGGCGCCTCTGGGTGAACGCGTCGCAGATGGTGACGCGATATCTGATGCTCACCCCATGGCTGCACTGTCCTTTGTTAGTCCTCCTATCGTTGAAGAGACTTTGTCCCAAGGCGACGAGGTTTCCATCATCGAGGACTCAAACAGCACTACGAGTGACACGGCTCTGCAGATAGACACCGACAGCACTCCAAGCGATATCAGCTGAGACGGTCTAGACGCGTTCGTACCATCTTCGCTCAAGAGCCTCGGCACCAAGCGCCACCGAATATTTAGCAGTGACTCGAAGGCCCCCAGCAGAGACAAGTCCCTTGCGGACTTCGATGCAGCCACGGAAGCCCCGCGCTTGTGGTGGGTCGCATGGTCGTAAGATGTGAATGAGCCGCTTGCGGGGCACCGGCTCTCACGTCTGTTAGAACTGTGCATCATCTAGTATCCAGGTTAGTCTTTGGTGTTTATGAGGCTTACCTCATTCAATATTATTTCATTCAATATAAAAGGCCTCCGCAATGCGGTAAAGCTGGCCAAGTTGATTATAGTATCTTGTGCTGCCAATTGTGATGTTTTGTGCCTGCAGGAAACTAATTTATTTTCGCTATCTAATGTTTGGGCTTTTAAACGAAAATTTAAATTAGACCGCTATTTTTCTACCGCAAATTCGTTTTACGGGAGTAGGCATTATTAAAATAATCGAACTTCATTGAGGGATCACAATGTGTTTTATGACAGCGTCGGTAGAATTCTGGCTCCAGATTATGCCTATTTTTCTTTTCGAATGTAGATACGCTGCATGCGGCTGTACAAGCTAGACACTAGACAATTTGGATGCTTTTTTTTCTAGACGGTCGTCACGTGATTCTAACTGAAGACTTTGACTGTGTGCTAAATACGCGAAGCGATGTACAAGGTCCTGGTTGAGGTCAGTATTTTGGGAATCCACGTCAACTGCGACGCCTTGTCCAGCATTTTTCATCGCTTGATGCGCACAATGCCATGCACGGGAATACTTTTGTTTGGACATGGCGCCACGGACCAATCTCCAGCAGACTCGACCGGGCTTAGATTCCACATGCATTAGAGACTTTTGTCTCTGACTTACGTGTTCCGCCCATCCCACCTACGCATGTGTACTTTACCGAAGATGTTAAGGCAGCACTACATTCTGCGAAACGGGGGACGGCCCCTGGGTCAGACAGTTTTCCAGTTGAATTTTACTTTTCATTTTGGAATGAGCTTGGTACTGCCTTAACCACGGTGTCTTTCCATCAAGTTTTCGAGACGGCCGCATTGTACTAAACCCAAAAGCTGACCATCGTACGATTCCTTACCCCCGTATTCAGAAACGCTCCTTGACTTGAACTTCACTCCAAACCGCCTTCAATGCAGCGTGTTTGAAACGCGTCTGTGCGTTTGTGCTGCCTTGGCACCACCTAAAGACAGCGCGTTCGAAACGCTATTGGGCTGCATTGAAGTCGATGACAACTTCAAGTCAAGCAGCGTTTCGGAATACGTGGTTTACCATTAAAAATTCCATGTTCTTTTTCGTAGAAACCATGGCTTCTTCATGTTCACAACCTCCAGGACGCGCGCTCTCGGTCAAATTTGTCACTCGCTGCGTCTGGTGCATATGATTGGGATGTGCTTAAATCACAGTGACGCCTGCACTGCTCAGCTAGAGGGCGTTCACTTTATCGTCACGCTTCTAAGGTGCTGGCCGACACAGAAGCGAAGTTCATTGCCTTTCGCACCGAAACGCCATCTCCCCTGATGCGAGCTTGGAAGCACGAACTACGTGAACGCTTCCAGCGTTTGATTGCCGCCTTGTCTCTGGCGGCAGCTGCATGGCGTTGTAGGCACTACGGTTGTGCACACATTGAGGTGCTACGCTATGTGAGGCAATCGTCTTTTGGGCAGTCACAATCACCTGCTTGTATGACCACGCGGACACCACCAGCACAGTCGCCTCCAACGCGTGATTGATCTTTTTTTGTGCATTTCAAGGAGATGTCATGTTCAGCCAGGCGGAAAAAAATTACCCGCAGCTTCCCTCGGGGGAACACTGAGGAGGATGCGGAGCATATAATTGGTTAACGGGGTGTTAAAGTGCGACTTACTTGGGTCGATGGCTAAATTGGTTAACGTGGTTGTGAATTGGGGTGTTAAATTGCGACTTACTTGGGTCGATGGCTAAATTGGTTAACGTGGTTGTAGGAGGGGGTGTTAAATGAGTGAACACGTACACACGTATGCGAAAGGGCGGCGCTGGTCGAAGAGACGTCGATCATTGTGTTTGTGGATTCGTTGGAATTCATTTCACCGCGACCTTGGACGTCGACGCGCCGTACAACCAACCGACGAGCGGCAACTGAGCGAGCGAGCGCCGACCTTGAGTATATATACAGCGCGACGGCGCATGCACTGTCAGCTGTTGAATGTTCTCGAAGCGCGACGGCGCATGCGCGTCCACTGGAGAATCAGAGAGAGAGAGAGAGAGAGAGATAAAGATACAAGGAAAGGCAGGGAGGTTAACCAGACGCACATTCGGTTTGCTACCCTGCACTGGGGAAGAGATAAAGGGGAGAAAAGAGGTTGCACAAAGATGAGAAGGTACACAAAATCACGAGAACACTCGGGGATCACATACAGTTCAAAGGTGGTCGCTCAGGTTTGTTGACTTAAGGTAAAAAAGCAGTGCTTTAGTTGCTTTCTGCGCAACTGAGGCAGATGACCAAGGTCCTAGTATCTTCTGCACACAAAATGGTCCGGGGTCAAGTCGATTCAAAACCATCCGTAGCTGGCATCGCTGTGTGTCGTAGCAAGCGCAGCTGCAGAGGACGTGTTCGATGGTTTCTTCATCTCCGCAGTAGTCGCATGTAGGAGTGTCTGCCATACCAATGCGAAAAGAGTACACCTTTGTAAATGCAACACCCAACCAAAGGCGGCATAACAGTGTCGCATCGGAGCGGGAAAGTTGTGATGGTAGCTTTAGCTTGAGCGAAGGATCCAGTTCATAAAATTGACACCTTTGGAAGCTGGTAGATGACCAGAACGTGTGTGTGAGATCTCGAGCCAGCAGGTAAAGTTGTCTTGCTGCATCATTCCTTGATAGAGGAATCGGGACTACACGGGTTTTTTCATGGGCTGAGCGGGCTGCATCATCGGCTAGTTCATTTCCGGTAATACCGATATGTCCAGGCAGCCATTGATATATAATATCATGCCCTCGTGCTAGAGCTTCATGATTGCAATGTCTTATTTCTTGTACCAGTTGGTCATGGCTACTCCTACGCATGGCAGACTGCAAACTCTGAAGCGCTGCCTTCGAAGCACAGAATATGACCCATTTTCCTGGACGTTCTTGAACGAGATATTGTAAAGCAGCCCTTATAGCAGCAAGCTCTGATGCCGTAGATGTAGTCATATGCGACAACTTAAACTTGATTGTCATTTCTGCAGCCGGAATTACAGCGGCACCTGATGAGCTGCTGGATGAGACAGACCCATCAGTGTATATCTGCGTTCGGTCTAAGTACAACTCATGTAATAATAGCAGCGTTGCTTGCTTCAATGCTACTCTGGAGTGACTGCTTTTCTTTTTGATTCCCGGAATTTCTAGACGTACTTGCGGCTGGTCGAGGCACCACAAAGGGCATGCCGTTCTCGCAGCTGGCGTATATCCTGATGTAATGCTGTTTAGGTGCCTGGCTATGACGTCTGAAAACGTAGCACGTGGTCTTCCGGAAGGTAGAAGGGCCAAGTGGTGGTCGGGGACACGGCTAGCATGTCGAATGTGCGCTCTGAGGCAATCCACAGCTATATATGTCCTGACCGGATGGTCTTTGGCAAGCATGATTGTGGCATAAGTAGAAGAGGAGAATCAGGAGAATTGTAGAATGTTCTCGAAGGGGAGAAGCGCGCGCGGCACAGATGGTGGGTGACGGTGCATGCGCGCGTCAGCAGTGGAATGTTCGAGAAGGGGGAGAAGCGCAACGGCGCATGCGCGCGCGTCAGCTGCCGATGTTCTCGAAGCGCGACGGCGCATGCGCGCGCGTCAGCTGCCGATGTTCTCGAAGCGTGACGGCGCATGCGCGCTACATTATACAGCTAGCGAATGTTCGTGAAGAGGAGAAGCGCACGCGGTGTGTAGAGGAGGAAGGGTGCACAGATGGTGGAGGAGTGAAGCGCGCGCGGTGTGTAGAGGAGGAAGGGATGCACAGATGGTGGAAGAAGGAGCAGGAAGCTTGCGGACGGCGCCGCACTACAAGCCTCGAGTATTAAATGCTCCGCATCTAAAACTGTGGTTTAATACCGCCTATGCTTAGAGGATTGCCTCACCTCCCTGAATAAGCTGCTGAGTCTCTGCACGTCCCTCCATCACCCGAAGAGGTAAAGGCAGCACTACATTCTATGAAACGGGGGACGGCCCCTTGGCCAGATGGTTTTCCCGTTGAATTTTACTTGTTATTTTGGAATGAGCTTGGTACTGCCTTAACCACGGTGTCTTTCTATCAAGATTTCGAGATGGCCGCATTGTACTAATCCCCAAAAGCTGACGCTTTCTCTGTTAGTCCTGAAGTTTGGACCTATCACGCTTCTTAACGTTTACTATAAGATATTCGCGACAGCGATTGTTCAATGTTTGAGGACTCCGTTGAACCCCTTGGTGGGTCATCACCAGGCTTCATCAATACCTGGACTATAAAGAGACAGCTTGTCCTTTACAACCCGAGATATCGTAACCTATACTGTGTCATGATCTGCGCGTGGTCTCCTTGTGTCTTGGAACCAAGAGAATGCATTTGATCCGACTAGAGCACACGTATATCTTTCAAAGTGCTCATGGCCTTTGGTTTTCCTTGTTGTTTTACGCAAATAATTAAACGTACCTACTATGGTATAAAAAGAACGCTAGTTCTAGATGATTGGGAAAGTGCTGCCTTTTCTATTACACATGGCGTGCGTCAGGGATGCGCATTGTCTCCTGTTCTATTTGTCCTCAGCCTTGAGCTGTTCCTGTATGCTCTAGAAGCGGATTCGCATGTCCGCGGCCTTGCGCTTCCAGGCAGCACTGCCATGAAAGTCGCGGCTTTTGCTGACGACACAACCTTGTACCTTTCAGATGAAGATAGTCTTCCACATAGCCTCCGTTAATTCTTTCAGTATGGTGACATTTCATGTGCCGTGCTAAACTTCTCTAAGTCCCGGTATTTGTTCATCGGCTGACCAAACTCCAGACTTAGCCCCGCTCTCTTCGGTGCAGGCTGCGTCTCTTCGTATTTTAGGACTCCTATACAACCACTACCGCGTTTGTAACTCCATTTGGTCAAACGGCCTCGACTAAGTAAAACAAAAAAATTGAGAAGGCACGGATTCCCGCTTCCCGCTTCTTGAGCGGAGGTAGCTTGCACAGAGTGTGTCCTGCGGTCGTATTTGGTACCTTCCTCACGTGTAGCAGCCGGCTTTGCGAATTGTGAGGTCATTGCAGTCCGCTTTATGTTGCTTCTGTTGGTCCGGTGGCACTGAGTTGGTTTCTTGTGTGGCGTAAGGACAGCAGCGTTCCCAAGGAGGCATTGCTTTAACTTCGGTGTCAATACGGTGCCGGCTACAGGCTCTAAGCTTCCTGTTGCGCCCCGTACAAAGCGAGGAATCCTCCGCGCGAACATTGCCATATTTTCTAAGCACTCACCTTCGGTATTTAATGCCTAATGTGCATCCTAATTAAGGCCCGAAATAAGTAACACTTCCTTTCTTTTATGCAATAGCTGTCGCATTTTTTCATCATATCTAGTCGACGTGTCCTGGGGTAGATGTGTTGGACAATCCAGTAGCTGACACAACAGCCTCTTTGTTGCTCCCGTTAGTTCCTCCGGCACGCCGCACCAGCTCTAGTCATGTGTCTTGGAGCACACTGACGGCATCCTTTTTGCGTGGCCACCTTCGGGACTTCATGTGGTGGCTGGGGTGGGGTGTTCTTCGTACAATTGACCGCCTAGAAAGGTGGATAATGGTACAGTAAGCAACATGTCCGAACTGCTCTCTACCAAAAACAAATCAGCATGTTTTGAGACATTGCGTCGCTGCTCGTGCTTTCTGGAGGGCCGTGCATGCTGGATTTCGTGGCTTCGGAGTAAACCGCTTTGTTTTCTCTGGACGTTGTTCTCAAGGTCGCTTCACCTGCCTTCCCATTGTTGCTGGTGCCTACTCTCTTTCGCGCAATCGCTGTGAGGTGGTTGCTGCAGGTCGTCGCCATCGCGCTCTCTTCCCGATTTTGGAGCGACTATACAAAGAAATACTATCTGTTTTGCCGGAGGCACACTTCTTTCTGGGTGAGGAGAAACTCCATCGACACTTGTACTGCCCTTTTTGGTTCGTCTTCGAGAGACGTTTAAAGCTTGTTTTCAGGCCTGTCGGATTTTTGTAGGAAAATGTTTGTTTAGTGCTGACACAAATATCTTGTAAATACTATGTAAATATATAACATATGGATCTTTACACTTAGTTTTTGTGGTATTCGTTTACTATGTATTGCACATATGTAAACATTTCTTTTTGTAACAATTTAGGTGTACCTGTGTATGTTGTGTTCCGTGTACATATGTGAACACACCTTTTTGTAACAATTTTTGGTGTGTCTGTTGACGTTGTGTTCCAACGCGATGTTCTGTTGGATTGTAATTGATGTTCACTGTACCTGAAAATAATTTCTTTAACGCACACTCTAAATCGTTAACCACTTTGTTTAAACCAAGGAGCTTTAAAAAAATTGCTGGATTGGAACGTCTTGCCCACGAGCGAAGCCGTGTTAATTATAAGATGGCGATTGCTGCAGCCATAAAACTAGGGGCATGATGAGCTGTTCGCGTTCCACCACTGAAAGGGAGGGTTTTCCTCGAATGCCCAACGTGGCAACCTTTTCTGGTCAGATAGTGGTCATGGTGTGTCCTGCTGTTACTAGTTTTCTTTAGTAAGCCTCAAATACAAGGTAAATTTTACAGGAACTTAAGTCATCAATACTAGTCTCTGCGGATTGTTTCTTCAGAAACAACTTTATTTTAATTTATACTTAACGTATACTTTAGACTATAAAATCAAATCCACTTGATGTATAAGTGGGCACCACCACAAAATAGCATACTTCTGAGATCTTCGGAGGGCAAATCTGGCTTCAGTAATGCTGGCAAATCATTGTGGGAGCGTCCACTCCAGCAATTTTTTTAAACCTCCTTGGTCGTAACACACAAGTGTTTTTTTTGTGTGTTGTGCATCTCATTGGCATCGGGACGGCTCGCTGCTCTCCCAAACTAGACAACCCAGTACTCTGAAACATCTAACACTTTTTCTAAACACCAATGCGCGCGAAGATGCTGCATTAGGTCATCATCGCTGTGCTCTCGTTTCGTTTCTCGGAGCACTTATACTTTGAACATGTATCGTTTTTGTCAGCGGAATTGTTCCCCGTAGGGGAAGAAGAATTTTTACAATGGTCGTGCCACTGCCTGTCGGTAGATCATGTACGTGTTGGATTAGTTTTCGTTTGACCTGGTTCCTATAGCCAGGTCACCTGTCAGTGTCTTACTACTGCATGTAATCTGTAAGCACTCTCTTTTAAAGCGGTATATGGTGTAAATTACACGCGTCTTGACACCTGTTTTTAAACGCATCATGATACCTGATGTTTGCTAACATTTTCATCATGTCAGGTAAATTCTGTACATATATCGTGTACATTGTGCCTATTGTGATTAGTGTATGTATGTAGTGTATATAGCCATTAGTAATATGTCTTAAGGATATCTTACGGACTTCAACACTTTTGTTTATTAGTTGGTTCACACAGGCGAGTAGCAGCAATCGTGCGACCATTTGGGACTGGTCGCAAACAGTCGCGAACAGTCGCAAATGGTCGCAAAGCGACTGCTTTGGCTTGTCTCTTCAGCGTGGTGTACACCGGTGACTAGCAGTGGTCGCGCCACAATTTTTGACTGGCGACCAAAAAGCGACTGATGTTCACACTGGCAGACGCTCCATACGAGCAACTGGAGATCGCAAAACCAAAGAGTCACATCCAGATCTCGTTATCAGCGAAAACTCTGGAGAGAGACGCCGATCAGCTGACCCCTGCCAGCTGAGGGGGCGGAGTAAACCGAGCACACAGCGTTCCCAGCAGCGTCAAGGAGCTGGATTCAAACGAAGCACAAGAGATTGTCCTGATGCTGGTGCGTTGTTCCATGCTGTCGGCGCTGGCAGCACAGAAGCCTCCAAGAAAATTGGCAGATCCCACGTACAGTCGGAACAGGTGATATGCGAAGCACAAATGAGGAAGGTTGATATGTCACTTTAAAATCAGCACGATTACGGTATGGATGGGGGGTAAATTGTGCCATACATGACTTACATGTCAAGATTATTATGTTTGGACCTGTCATTTACACTATTGGTCCATTCACGTCACGTAATACTAAATTTGGGGTATGTGGAGCTAGTGAAACAGCCGCGAGCACACTATGGGCGTAGCATGTAGTCATGCTTTACATGACACACATATGATGATTATCATGTTTGAACGTGTAATTTAGCTTCGTGTCTATTTACGCCATCATCATCATCATCATTAAAAACAATATATTCAGCCTGGCTACAACCACTGCAGGGCAAAAGCCTCTCTCATGATCTTCCAATCAACCCGGTCTTTTGCTTTCTGTTGCCACGTTATACCCGGCAACTTTTTAATCTTATCGGCCCACCGAACTTTCTGTATCTCTTTCGTGCATTTGGGTTTTCTGGGAATCCAGTCAGTTACCCTTAATTACCACCGGTTATTCTGCCTACGCTCTACGTGTCCGGTCCAAGTGCATTTTCTTTTCTTGATTTCAACTATAATATTCTTAACCCAAGTTTGTTCCCTGACCCCCTCTGCTCTCTTCTTAAGGTTACACGATCTCTTAAGGTTACACGTATCATTTTCGTTTCCATAGCTCGCTGCATCGTCCTCAATTTAAGGTGAACCTTTTCTGTAAACCTCCAGATTTCTGCTCCGTAGGTAAGTACTGGCAATATGCAGCTGTTATATTTTTTCCTCTTGAAGGATAGTGGCAACCTAGTAGTCATCATTTGACAGGGCTTGCCAAATGTACTCCACTCCATTCTTATTCTTCTAGTTACTTCAATATAATAGTTCGGCTCCATGGTTATTACTTGTCCTAAGTAGCCATATTCCTTTACAACTTTCATCGTCTCTCCACGTATCACAAATTGCTGTTTTCTGCCTAGATTCTTGCAGAATAGTTTAGTTTTGTGCATATTATTTTCAGACCTACTTTTCTGCTTTCCGCGTCTAGTTCAGTAATCATGAACTGTAATTCATCCCCTTAGTTACTCATCAAAGCAATGTCATCAGCGAATTGCAGGTTACTAAGGTACTGTCCATAAACTCTTATCCCTAACTCTTCCCATTCCTAAGGTCCTGAATATCTCAGGTGTAAACACGCGGTAAATAGCATTGGAGAGATCGTGTATTCCTGCCTTACACCCTTGCTTATGGGGATTCTTTCGCTTTTTTTATGGAGAACTATGGTGGCTGTGGATCCTCTGTAGATTTCTTCCAGTATGTTTTAGTAGGGTTCTTCGATGCCCTCATTCAGTAGTGCCTCCACTACTGCTGATGTCTCGACTGAGCCAAATGCCTTCTCGTAATCTATGAAAGCTACGTATAGGGATTGGTTGTATTCAACGCATTTCTCTATTGCCTGATAGATAGTATGAATATGGCGTATTGTGGAGTGACCGGTACGAAAACCTGCTTGGTTGTTTGGCTTATTGAACTCTAGTGTCGTCTTACATCTATTAGCTAATCTTTTGGTGAATAGTTTTTAGAGAACGGAGAGTAAGCTTATTAGCCTGTAATTTTTCAAGTACTTAACGTCTCCTTTCTTATGAATTAAGAGGACATTGGCGTTCTTCCAAGATTCCTGTACCCTGCCTGTCAAGAGACATTTTGTATATAGGGTGACTAATTTTTCGAACACGATTTCTCCGTAATCTTTCATGAGGTTCGTTGTTACTTTGTCCCCAACAGTCGCTTTGCCTCTTTGCAATCCTTCTAGGGCTTTCTTTACTTCCCCTGTCATTGCTCGTTGGATATCGAATTCTCTTGAGCTATTACAGTTTCTCACAATACCATCCTGGTTCTTCTGGCTACTGTACAGCGCTCCGTAGAACTCCTCCGCCATCTCTACCATCATATCTATATTGGTTATGACATTGTCGTTCTTGTTTCTATATGCATACATCTGATTTTTGCCTATGCAGAAGTCTGCCTTCGCAGCTTTTAGGCTTTTGCGCTTTTTACAGCCTGATTATTGCAATGTTATACCTCCTGGTGTCGGCTACTTATGCCTATTAAATAAATTCAAAAGCCCCACAAGCTCTATTTCGTCGGTTGCATTTAAGGTTTTCATCATTTGTCGTCTCTTAATAATATTTTTCGTCTCCTGACATAGTTTGCCAATTTTTCGTCTAGTGACTGAACCTCCAACTTCAATTGAACACCCTTCAAAGATACTACTAAGATTATCGTTCATTGTGTCATCACTAACGTCGGTTATCTCATTTAGTGCCTTAAATCGATCCTGAAGCAAAACTCTGAATTCGGTTATTTTTCTTCTAACCGCCAGTTCTTTATTTGGCTTCTTGCGTATCAATTTTTGTCTTTGCTCTATCAAATCTAGGTGAATACGAGCTCTTACCATTCAATGGTCCCTGTATCTAATCTTGCCAACTATTACATCCTGTGCAATCTCTGAGTGTACACACAAAATGAAGTCAATTTCATTTTAGGTTTCGTCATTAGGACTTCGCCACGTCCAATAATGGTTAGCACGTTTCCTGAAGAAAGTATTCATAATCCGTAAATATTACGTTCTGCGAACTCTACTAATAACTCCCCTCTGGAATTTCTAGAGCCGATGTCATATCGGCTCTAGATCTTCTGCAGTGGATGCAGGAGATCTTGCATCCACTGCAAGACCTCCTGCCTGTTTCTTACCTACTTTGGAATTGAAGTCGCCCATAATAATAGTATACTGTGGTTTTACTTTATTAATTGCTCACTGTACGTCTTCAGAAAAAGTTCAACCAAATGATCATCATGACTTGATGTACACACGTTGGCCTGTACCACTTTCGTATTGTACCTTGTGTTAAACTTAATAATGATGATTGCCAACCTCTCACTGATGCTATAGTATTCTTTTTTGTTACCAGCTATATTCTTGTGTATAAGAAACACCACTCCTAGATTTCTGTAAACTAATCCACGGTAGCAAAGGACGTGTCCATTATTTTTTTCGAAAGTCTGCCCCTAAGCATAATAATTTTTATTCGAAAATACACATACAAAATTTCTTCATGTATAGTCTAGTAGAGAACGATGCCAGCGTTCAAAGTCGGGTGGTCGGCCTGGCCTGAGACCTATTGCTCGGAGATGACGGTGATAACCTCATTATAGACTAGTGCAGGTGCGCAGTAAGTGCGAGGCGGTTACATCTTGGATTGGAGCGTCACATAATGGGCATGATGTGCCATAGGGGCCTCGGTACTTTTGCGCCTGAACGGTGGTCACGGATGTGGTAAGCGCGACCCCAACACGAAGCCACCACAACGTAACCTCCTCTCGGCGGGTTGAACTACCAGCGAGGTCTGATCCACATGGAGGTATAAGACCTCGTGTAGCACCGTCCATCTGTCCTTGAGCATCTGTCCATGAGCGTCCTCAGGAAAATTCAGTATCGTGTACGGTGTAACTTGACGGTGGGTTGCCAAATCAGCTTTGACAAGGTCCAGTAAATCGGCCCATGGAATTAACTGAACACGTATTTGCACAGATGTGGAGGCAGCAAGAACGTGAATAGTATTCGAGAGTGACATAGAGCGATACACTCGTCGCAGATCGTGAATAGCTTGCGTCGAGTGCGTAAGAATGATGAACTGGGAGCATCCGCCTGGTTGTAGAAGAGGTAACAGCGCTACCAGTTCATCACGTATGGCGGCCACCTCAGGAAAGTGAGCCGGTGGTGCAGGATCCACAAAATATGAGCATGTCTGGCCAGCCTCTGGTATTAGTGGACATACAAGCGCAGTATGGAAGGTGGTGCCGCTTATACTAGCATCCGTATAAGCGATGACAGCAGCGGCATCTAGGTTGTCTGAATGAAGCAGGCGGGATACTTGGGCGTTAACCTGGCGTGAAACCGGGTTGTCAAGGCGACCAAAGGGTTTGTTCTCAGTCACTTGCATTTTGTTCCACGGAGCAATAGTGGTCATCTCTGAAGGTGTGTGGTGAGCTTGTTTGCCCATGTACCGCAATAATGCAGCAGCCGAACACAACGTTGATGGCTTGAGGTTGTGCGCACAGCGACGCTGATGCATTATTTAATCCAGTGTGTTTACTTCGAACTCGTGTTGATGTGCTGTCAGTGGAGGGAGGCGTGGCAGTCTAGTTATAACGCGCATGGCTTCGTTGTTGATCGCCTCTAGACGTGCCCACTCTACCAGCGTGAGGTGATAAATCTGAGTGCGGTAAAAGAGCCTTGGCTGTAGAGGCGAGCCATGTTGGAGGTCGCACCACCAGATTTCTATGCAATGCTTCGTATGAGGAGTATTGTGTCTGATAACTGCTGCTTGGCACTCCTGATTGAGGTTCTGCAGATCTGGTGGCATGAATTTTCAGGCCAAGCAGGCGGAGATCTGAGGCTTCGAGTTGAGGCTGCGGATCCAAAATTAACTGCAAAGGCCGGATTTCCTGTTTATGACGTCCATACTTGTTCGTAACCGACATGAACTTCGTTTTTTCTTTGGAGATTTCGAAACCAATCTTGGTGCACCGTAGTGGGTTACGTCGAGTGCCTCCTGTAATGATTGTTCTTGACAGCTGATTTCTGGGTGCAATGTCCAAAAAGTGCTGTCATCTGCATACATAATGTATTTTGTATTATCGCCAGCTTCCATGCCAGTGGGAAGAGAGCCACGTTAAAAAGAACCGGTGCGAGCGCAGATCCTTGTGAGACACCTCTATTGGAAACACAATTTCTATTTTGCTGACCAACTAGGCGAATAGAGAACTTGTGATCATTAAGAAATGCTTTAACGAACGCGCGCACTCTACTGCGAGGTTTGAGCCAGTGGAAAATTTCCACAGCATATCACGCCTCACAATGTAATATGCTTTACAGATGTCCATAGACAGAATGGTGCGAATCCGTCGAGATGGACCTCCAACGAGAACCATGCATGAGAGGTACACAAGGTCATCCTCAAGGTCCGGATGCGGATGAAACCCAATTTGACCAGAATGATACCAGGAGTATCTCTCGAGTCACCACGTAATGCGTGTCGCTTGCATACGCTCTGTCACTTTGCCCAATATTGACAGGAGAGTCATCGGATGCATCTGTGCGATATTTCCTGGAGGTTTTCCTGCTTTAGGAATGGCAACCGTTTCTGCATGCTGCCATGAGTCAGGAATGATGCCAGTAGCCCAAGCTTTGTTTATGACCTCTAACAGGACAAGTAGAACCTTGCCTTCCATATTTTTGTAAAGTTAATATGGTATGCCCTCTGGTCACGGTCCTTTGCTCGGCTTTGATAGGACTATTGCTCATAAGACTTCGGCCATAGTGAAATCAGCCTGTATACCCTGTACATCAGTAAGCGTTGAAAATATTCCTGCATACGCTGGCAGGCAGTTCTGAGCACTGTAATAGCCTCACATGTCCTCCTAACTTCGCTGAGCCCTATTACATACCATTTAACACCCTCTAATTCATCGAATAGCACAGATAGACTAGCCTCACGAGATAGCGTTTTAATGTTGAAGGTAGACATTCACGTCACGCGACAATAAATTTGGTATATGCATGGCCAATGAAGCGGCCGCGAGTGCTTCATGAGCGTGGCATGCTATTATGGTCTTACATCGCACGCGTCTCATGATTATGCTGCTTGCACCAGTAATATTCCTTCGTCATTCATTGACAAGTAACAGGAAATTTGGTATATGTGGAGCTAGTGAAATGGCCGGAAGCGCATCTTGAAGGGCCCGATATAGGCGCGACCGGCGCGACCAGCGTCCCTCAGTGTGGCCCGTGGCAACCGGCGCGAAATCCGACATGCTGCATTTCGCGGCAATGCCTTGCCCAAACAGCACTGCGCCTGCTTCTATTCGTGATAGAGAAACGCCGTATACGCTGATACGCGCTAGCCTCAAAGGAACGCAGCGCGGCACATGCCTGCGAGTATATGGCAGGACCAGTGACTGGCGTGGCAACACCGACATGACGTGACGAAACGAATGCCGCGTGCCCTGTCCCGTCGGGGAGAAGCGTTTGGACGCCGGAGCGAGTGGACGCGCGTCGCATGTGCTTCGCCGAACGTGTGCTCTCGTTGACTGGATTACTCTGATATCGTCGCTGGCACTGTGTCGGATCATAAAGTTTTAACTGTCCTGGGAACCGCACACCCTTCCCGAGGCTGTAGAGCATTTATATTTTTCGCTATCGCATTCAGAAGAACCCACGGGAGCGCTGGGCCGCTGGGCCTAAGCGTCGACCCAGCTCTCGGCGAGTAAAACCCTGTGCGAGTACGGGTGACTTGGCCTAACGGCGGGACCGTTCCACAACAATATGAACGCTAGCACTACGCCAACTGCTAACGTGACTACTACCGGATGCGTTCAACCTGCATTCAGCCCCAACGACACCCATGTTAACACGGAATCTTTCGACCTCGACAAGCTCACTTCGGCAAGCGAAGATGAAGTTGCCGTGCACCATCCCACATCATCTGCATCGCTGGGACCAGCGAGCGACACCGACGCCAACTGGAAACTGGGGATTTCCCGTCGCCAGCGTCAACGCCAGAAAAAATTCGACAAAGCTTGAGCGGAATTGATGCAGCCGGCCGGTCCTGCAAGCAGTCCGCCCAGCCACGTCAACTCCGGGGCTGCTGCGGCTGCGAGCACTCCTGCTGCGCAGGAAGACGCGGCCGGTGTCGCACCGGCGCGAACACCACCACCCGTAACGAAGCCGCGCCAGCTACGATGGACGCCGCCGCCGCTTCCACGCACGGATATAAAGATCATCATGCGCCCGAAAAAAGGCCTGTCCATTCGGAACTTCACTACGCATCAAATCTCCCGAGCCGTAGCAGTGGCGGGCAATTCTCGACAACATTGTACTGGTGATTATTTCATTTTACGTACTCGCCCCGGATCGAACATCATTATCGCCAGCACGCCACATGTTGAGACGGCCGAAATTCTTCGTCGGATCACCACCCTCACGCTTGAGAGGAAGACTTACGAATTCAATACGTATGTGGTGGCCCCAGAGGGTACCTTGCGGGGAGTTATTCATGGGATAGACCCTGGCACAACTCCGGAAGAACTCACCGCCAACCTCCACGTGCGCACGCAGGGAGTGACAGTGCACAGTGCACGAATGCTTGGTGCTACCAAATCTGCCGTGATCACTTTTGAGGGCCCCTTCCCCGATATGTACTGTATCACGGTGGGGAGGTGGCCTGTCACCCGTACAAGCTGACGCGACAAGCCTGCCAAGTCTGCTTGCAACCGGGGCACCGCTCAGACGTATGGCCCACGCCAAACGCTCCCGTGTGTCGGCAGTGTGGTATCCTCGACCCCGTTGACGGTCACGCCTGTGCTTCCAAATGTCACTTGTGTGGAGATGCCCACTTAACGGGCGCCAAAGAGTGCTCTCAGAGACTAAAGGCCCCACGCCCACGGCCACCTCCTCAACCAGCAGCACCAGCCAAGGGCCGCAACCCCCATCGTAACCCACCCACTCCAGAACGCAGGTGGTTCAGCAAGGAAAACGAGACCTCATGCAGCCGCTCCCACTCACGCTCGAGGTCACAGTCCTTTCCGCCTCTCTCTTCTGTGGAACCTGGCCAACAGCAGCAGCCACAGCAGCGACAGCAGCAGCAGCGGCAGCATCCGCAGAACCAGATGACCAAGGGGCAGCAGCAGCAGCAGCAACCCGCCCGTCAACAGTCCCAGCACGCCTCCAACAAACATAATGAGAAGCCCAATCCCACTCCGTCAGCCGGTGCCGACAATAAGGTGAGCTGGTCAGCAAATGTAGATCCTCTCATCGCTCCACTCAATACCCTGTCTACCGCATACGAACACCTGCTCGCGGAAAACATAAAACTCAGACAGGAGCTGGCGGCCGTCAGGGCACGTCAAGCCAAGGACAGTTCTTTACTTCATGCCCTAATGACGCGTCTTGGATCGCCGCCTGACTCCCCCGAAAAAAAAAAACCCCAACCTTTCCCAAAAGACAGAAAATCCCCAAAACGGCGCTATCAATTCCTGCTGCGTCGGGCACCACAATCACACGCGAAGAGTTACGCGAAATGCTTTCAACACTCGTGCACCAGTTATCACAACCATTCAGTGCCGTATTCACGCAGTTCGGAGAACGCCTCGACTTTCTCGAGACACGCTTCGAGGCGCAAATTGCTGAAACAGGCGAAAACATACGCAGGAAGAGGGCCACTCGTAGCTCGCACGCCACGACAGATCAAGGTTACCATAAACTAGGATTGGAACCACATGCATCCGAAATCCTCGCTACCCCCCGCATCAACACCCAGCGCCCTCACCCTCACTCCAACATCGGCGTCACAAGCCAAGATTCTGATACCCACGCCTTTTCACTCAATGAATTAACCATGGGCAGCACAGCCCCACTCATTAGCGAACATTTAGAAGTCTGGGAATGGAACTGCCGCGGCTTCAGCAGAAAGCGGAGCCTCCTCAAACAGTTCATTAATACACACCTTGCTCGGCCAGATGTCATAGCGCTTCAGGAGCCCTGAATGCCACCCATGTTTTCAGGTTATGAGTCCTATAATAGTTAAACAAAGGGCAAAGCAGCCATCCTGAGTGACAAAGCGCTAACCGCAGTTGGCTCAGACAAGATCCCAGACACCAACATAGAACATGTGATTGTGGAGCTAGTTCTCAGGCAAAAAAAGAAAGAAGAAAAGCGAAGTATCATCATTGTCAACGTGCCCCAAAGCAGAAAACCTCTGACTTCTATGCCCTCGTCCAAGGTGCCTGCCGATTGGCCCAGGGAAAAGAACTCTTACTGCTCGGCGACTCCAGCGCTCTCGACGAACGCTGGGGTTACAATCGTTCGGATGTCAAAGGCAAACAGCTTGTGGCTGCCACTGAAAAATTCCAGCTTGAACTGCTTAAGGATCCCGCGTTCCCTACCCGGATCAGCAACAGTGTGTGCAGGGACACTTGCCCCGATCTCACCTTCGCCCGTGGCGGTGAAAACTATAACTGGGACAACCTGCAGGAATTCTTGGACAGCGACCACTTCATTCTCTGCACAAAAGTTACAGAGAGCGCAGCGCGTCGGTCTATTGGAGAAGCACGCATCACAAACTGGGACGCCTTTCGTCGTGAGAGCAAACATTCACTCGACAGCCTCACAAGCCTCACCGACTGGTGCACCCAACTTAAAGAAATTCGAGAGCGTTGTACCACCACCATTAACAGAACACCTGCACTGCCGGAAGCGGACGGCCATCTGCTACATCTGTGGGAAGCCCGAAGGAGCCTCATCCGCAGATGGAGGACGCGAATACATAACCGACGCCTCAAGCTAAGAATCGCCGCACTCACCACTCAGGCAGAGAAGTACGCTACAGAACTGGCGCGACTCAATTCGGCCCAGTTTAGCGACTCCCTTCGGGGCTCATTGGGCACGGCCCACACGTGGCACATTTTGCGCGCTTCGATGGACACCACTGGAACAACAAATGAGACGAATAAGTCAGTGATGTGCCTCATACACGCCTTTGAGGGTACAGACAAGGAGCTGCCTGATCAAGTCTAGCGAAAATGCTTTGGCGATTTCTTCCCACCCGCATCTCAGGCTGCGTATCGTGGACGTGCCAATGACACTATTGACCGACCAATAACGGTGGACGAAGTTTACGCAGCCATTCGCAGCAGCAATCGCAACACAGCTGCTGGGGCAGACGGAATCACGTACTCCCTTATCAGGAACCTCAACGACAGCGCCATACAAGAAATCACGGCGTTTTTCAATGATCATTGGCAACGTGGCACGCTTCCTCCTTAATAGAAGCACGCGGAGGTCATAATGATACCGAAGCCGGGCAAAAAACTTCAGATCGAAAACCTCCGACCAATGTCCCTCACTTCCTGCCTTGGTAAACTCTTCGAGCGCGTCATCACTAATGGCGTGCAAGATTACCTCGAGGACAATGACCTTTTCCCGCACTCAATGTACGGGTTCCGGGCACATCTTTCAACGCAGGATGTACTGCTACATTTAAAAAAGTCATTAATAACGCCCCCCCCAGAAAGAAGAAAACATTATCTTGACTTTAGACATTAAGGGCGCATTTGATAACTTAAGCCACCAGGCCATACTTGAGGGCCTCGAGGCTCTTCATTGTGGGCAGCGCGTCTACAGTTATGTTCAGGCCTTCTTGTCAGACCGCACTGCCACAGTCGGTCTCGGCTCCATCCGATCACATTTTATTCGGGTTCCGAACAAGGGCACCCCGCAGGGCTCAGTGATTTCCCCACTACTCATTAATGTAGCTAAGGCTGGCCTGGCACATGAACTCCACAGCCTCGATGGCATCCATCACGCAATGTATGCGGACGATCTCACCGTCAGGGCCACACGGGGGTCCCTTGGAGAAAAAAGTATAACCTGCAGCAGGCGGCCACATGCATCGAACAATACGCGCAGGCACGAAGCCTGGCCTGTGCAACAGAAAAATCTGAGCTTCTACGAATTTATCGACGCAAGCTCCCACCATCGGCGCAGAACAACCAAGGCTCCCACCTCCAGGTCGCCCTTGCTGGCAAACAAGTCCCAGAGAAATCCACCAATCGAATATTAGGCATGTGGGTACAGTCGAACCGTCATGTGAATAACACACTTTCCCTTCTCCGCACCACTACACTGCAAGTGGCTCGAATGATATCTCGGGTAGCCACTCGTCGCCATGGCATACGCCAGGAGGACACCCTGAAACTCATACGTAGCCTCGTGGTCAGTAGGGTGACATAAAGTTTGCCCTACCAACGCCTCACCAAAAGCGAGCAGGGCTAAGTAGACGCAATGCTCCGCAAGGCCTACAAAGTGGCACTCAAGCTACCACCGCGTACTCCTTCTAGCAAGCTCATCGCATTGGGCCTACACAACACCTTTGAAGAACTTTGTGAAGCGCAACGCAACACACAACTGCAGCGCTCACGCAAACACCTACAGGCCGTGACCTGTAACTACGCCTTGGCTACATCAGCCAGTTTCACGACACCGCTTGTCGCAAGCGCATTCCGGACAAACTTCGTGCCACTTATAAGGTCGCTCCCATCCCCCGCAATATGGATCCCGACTACATCAGGGCCGGTGGGAAGCCAGAGTGGAAGCCCTCGAGCGAACTTATGCACACAAGAACACTACATACTATGTTGACGCCGCCAACTATGACCGTGCAAACAATAAGGCTGTAGCCACAGTCGTAGGCCACCCACTCACAGAACGTACCATCGCTTCCGTGTGGTGCCACAACATCACTGATGCTGAAGAAACTGCCATCGCGCTCGCTCTCGCCCTCGGCTACAGACAACGAAGGTCACTGACAGTTCTCACGGACTCTCAAGCAGCTTGCCGACTCTACCTACAGGGGCGCATCAGCCAACCCGCTCTCAACGTCATTATGAGAGCTACAGACACTGGCGAGCATTCCATTACACATCCACTCAGAATTTGGCATCGGAATATATGTATCACATGGGACTGGAGGGGAATCAGGCAGCGGATAGGGTAGCTCGAAGATATGCGGGCCGAGCACCTTCCAACTCCGCCCCTGAGGAACTCGTTCCGGTCCCTTGCGACTATTCGGCCATCCTAAACCATTACAGAGGACTTAGGAAAGCTTATTCGCTACCGCACCGAACACTAAATAAAGAGCAATCGGTCAGCTGGAGGCAGATTCAAGCCGGCACATTTCCAAATTTGCACATCCTGAGTAAAATGCACCCCTCGGCATACTCTCCTATCTGTCCATGGTGTTCAGCTAAAGCCACTCTGTACCACGTCACGTAGGAGTCTCAGGCAAATGCAGCATGTGGCATTTCGCGCTGCTTGCCGTCGGACCGCGCCGACGGACGCTGGTCGCGCCCGTCGCGTCTAGTGTTTTATAGAGTGCTCGCATTTTGCTAACGTAGCGTCACTGTGTCCAGCATGCATGCGCGGCAATGCTATATAGGAGTATATTAGGCCCTTCGTGATGCGCTTGCGTCTGTTTTCTAGCTCCACAAGTAGCAAATTAGGTGTTACGTGACGTCTATGGATGACAAAATACATGACTGGTGCGAACTAGATAATCCTGACGCGCATGTCTTTTAAGAACATGACAACATACCACGCTCATACGTGCTCGCGGGCGTTTCGCTCGCTCCACATATACTAAACTTGGTATCAAGTGACATGAATTGATGACAAAGGTAAACGACATATTCAAACATGATAGTCATGACACGGAAGTCGTGTACGGCGACATTTACCTCCACCTCGTAACGCTGTGTTGATTTTACAGTGACATATCAATCTTTGTCATTTGTGCTTCACATATCATCGATTCCCACTGTACGTGGGATCTGACAATGTTTTCTAACGCTTTGCTAAGACGACACGGTGGTGGCACCTGCCCGTCGCTTTGCGTTCTACACCTTATCGCCTCCAAGACTGCGCACACGTCTTCCTTCGTTTTCGAAGATAACTGTCAGATAGCGGTTTTGTCTAACGTGCGTCGATTTGCTCATTCGCCTTCGCTGCATGGATCGGGTCTATCTAACGCAGCACCTCCACAATACTATTCACTGATTTGCTCACGCAGAACATGAAATAATTTTTGTTCATTCTTTATAGATGCAAGACTATCGTCTTTTGACATTTGCACTGAAACGTGCATATACGGCGCCAATGTTTTCTTTGCAGGTTGTGCCATCGCTGACACCATAGCATAGCACATCAGCCCCATGACAATGTCTTGTTCTTCGCTTGAATCGAACTCCGTGATGCTGCTTGATTTTCCCAGCAGAGGCAAGGGGATCGATACGCGAGAACGGACGAAAACAATAGGTGTGGCGCGCTCAGTTCTCTACGCTCACTCAGCTGGCGGCGATCAGCTGATCGGCGCCGGTCTCCCAAGTTCTCCCCGATAACGAGACCCGGACGTGACTTTGGGTTTGCGACTTCCGGTCACTCGCATGCACCCTTGATGGTGTGAACGCCACTTGCAATTTGGTCACCAGCCGCATATGATCGCGTGACTGCTTCTAGTCGCCGGTGTGCACCAACCTTAAATGTGTTATGTATGTTGTGATTTGTCGTTTGTTATAGTGCTTGTTGCATAGACACTGGTTCCATGGGTTTGCCGAGTCCCACGATGAAATAAATTTTTCTAAACATACACCTCACCCCCTAGATGTGCGCGATGGTTACGAAGGGGTGGCATAGAGCTTATCTCTTATTTATTACGAG
This sequence comes from Rhipicephalus annulatus, assembly GCA_013436015.1. Taxonomy (NCBI): domain Eukaryota; kingdom Metazoa; phylum Arthropoda; class Arachnida; order Ixodida; family Ixodidae; genus Rhipicephalus; species Rhipicephalus annulatus. Next base: position 113,426 of record WOVY01012307.1, on the reverse strand, counting down.
CCTCCTCAGGTGTGAGACCCACGGCATGGCTTCAGGCTCTTCCATAGTAGAGTAACACGCTCTCTAAATCATTAGCAACGTTTCTCTCAATACAGAGTACTAAATCGAAAATCACTTTATCTAAGCACCAAGTAAACTGATTTGTTAACCACATTTTCTAAACAAATATCTTATTGCTGTCCCATAGTAGAGTACATCGTGCTCTAAGCCAACGAACAATTCTTCTAAAGGCAACAGCCCAATATTCTCTATAAAATTGCCATTTCCTGAAAAAGAAAAGCTTTGTCATAATAGAGTCATAGTGATCTGAAACTTATGTACCACGGATGGAAAGATTCAATAATAGAGGGGACTTCAGTACGTTAAATGTCGCTGGTGTCCCCAATATATTTGGTAATATGGAAGCATCCCAAGTGTCATTTTGGCGACACACTTCTATACGAATAAAAGAACCTAACTTCTTTGGAGTCGGTGATAATAATGAAAGGTAATTTATAGGCACACTCCATACATGTTTCTTTGCACACTTTTGATAAATTTTGGTTGTCACCATATCCTTCATCATCATGTCCTCTATAGATTACAAATTCATAAATTGCCCCCACGCATCGTGTGTCCAGGCAGAGGGCAATACCGTGCCAGCAGGGGCGACAGACATAACTTTGAGATAAAACGAGCTGGCCTATCTTGGTTGCTCGATAGACGAATGAAATATTATCAGCCTGCTCGGGAAGCCTGCCATTCAAGCAGAGAGAGATCGCCTCGCCCATCTTTGACGAGCATAAAAGGCGCGAAGGATCAGGGAGGTGGGGTTTGCTCGCGCAGCAGCTGTGAACTTCGATTTACGGGCGTCGTCACCATTGCAGACGGGTGCGCTATGTCGCTGTCTCGACAGCCATAAACGGGCAGCTCGTAGCTCGTATACCATTCTACGTACAGCATTTTCATCGCGGGCTGTGCGAAAAGGGTCCCTGAAGTGGGCTATACTTTTACGCCAGGGTTTTGTAGCATTGCGTTGGATCGGACCCAATAGTGTTAGCGGCCAGCTTCGTACCACAGAACAATTCGTTGCTATCGCATTCACTGCTTCGCCTTTGCCATGAAATTGACACTTTTCAGAATGAAGTTTCTTTAAACAAATGGCAGCATATCCACGGGGTGAATGATGGAGAGTGGGGCGAAGCATCCGTCCATCCATACGTCCGTCTGCGTGACAGTCCGTGCATGCGTCTCTTCGTGCGTCCGCACGTCCATCCGTGCGCTCATTCCTGCGTTCATCCGTGTATCCGCCCTTGCGTCCATCCACGCGTCCATCCATGCGTCCATCCATCCGTGCAGCCATCCGTGCGTCCGTCCATGCATCTGTCTGTGTGTCCGTTCGTCCATCTATTCAATACAGGATAATGGTATCGATACCAAACTTATTAAGGCAGAACATGACTGTATGACGAGGATATTTGACTTGTCATATTTTGACGGGGTGAGGTCTAGGCTTACAGGATAGCGTCCACCGAGAATCGGCAGCCGAACAAGATGTCTTAGTTGCCTCTCGCGCAAGCGCCTAACGCACAGGCGTCTTCTTCATCTTCGCTAAGTGCCACGCTTGCTCCTGTTGATGATGCACCGTAACATCACTCCCCTGCGGCGGAAGCGCCGTCACGGCGCTTCACGGCGCTTAGTACGGTGGCGACGAACGAAGAGGGTGATACGGTTTGAGCCTGCAAACGTGTACAACGTCTGTCTGGAGTGAGGTGGTTGAAGAGGCATTGTTTAGGGGTGATATCTCGTAGCTCACGTCACTAAGTTGTCGTAACACTTTGTAGGGGCCATGGTAGTGTGCTAGTAGCTTCTCTGATAAGCCGACTTGGAGGTTTGGTGTCCAGAGAAGTACCAGAGACCCCGGCGAGAAGTGCACGCTTTGGTGGCGACTGTCATAGCGGTCTTTTTGGTGCGCTTGCGATAAGTGCAGCCGATCAGGGGCAAGCTGACGGGCTGCATGGGCTCGAAAAACGACATCGCTGGCGTACTCAGTAGACAAGGGGCCAGCCGAAGGAAGGAGCGTGTCAAATAGTAATGCTGGATGTCGGCCAAATAGCAAATAAAACGGCGAATAACTAGCTGTGTCGTGCCGTGAAGATTTGTACACGAACGTGACAAAGGGGAGTGCTTTGTCCCAGTCACGGTGATCTGGCAAAATGTACATTGACAGCATCTGCGTCAGCGTTCGATTCAGACGCTCGGTCAATCCATTTGTCTGTGGATGATACGCGGTGGTAAGCTTGTGCTCAGTGGAGGAGGCGCGGATAATGTCATCCACAACACGTAAAATAAGGTAACTTCCTCGATCAGTAAGCAGCTGCCGCAGGATCGCCGTGATAAAGAATGACTTCATACAAGAGAAAGTCAGCGACGTCAGTGGAACAGCTTGCCGGCAGTGCTTTAGTGATGGCAAGGCATGTGGCGTAGTCTGTGGCGACTGCAACCCATTTATTTCCGGAGGTGGACGTAGGAAACGGGCCCAACAGGTCAAGGCCAACACGGAAGAATGGTTACGTCGGTATGTCAATGAACTGTAGGAGGCCAAATGGTAGCAAAAAGGGGCGCTTGCGGCGTTGGCAGCGGTCGCAAGCAGTGACGTAGCGAACCACAGAACGATACAGTCCGGGCCAGAAAAAGCGACGTCGCTGACGATCGTAGGTACGAGAGACGCCTAGGTGACCGGCTGTAGGTACGTCATTTAGTTGTTCGAGAACGCTGGTATGCAGGTAATGGGGAAGCACGAGTAGTGATTCCGGGCCATCAGCGTTGAAGCTGCGACAGTACAGAATGTTGTCGTGGAGTTCAAACAGGCGAACGGAAGGGTCTGTTGGAGCAGAGGTCAGACGCTCGGTGATGGAGAGTAACGACGGGTCACGTCAATGTTCGGTGGATATATCACCCGAAGCGTGGATGGAGAGAACGCAGGGGTCTGAATCAAGGTCTGTCAAGTCGGGCGTTTCAACCGGATAACGTGACAAACAGTCTGCGTCTGTGTGCAGGCGTCCCGACTTGTAGTGGACCCCGTATGAGTATTCTTGAAGACGGAGCACCCAGCGATCAAGACGTCCAGATGGGTCCTTTAGCGATGACAGCCAGCAAAGAGCGTGATGGTTCGTAACAACGGAAAATGTTCGGCCAAACATGTAAGGCCTTCATTTCGCCACGGCCCACACTAAAGCTAGGCATTCACGCTTAGTAATGGAGAACTTCCGTTCGGCAGGTGAAAGAGGACGACTGGCGTAAGCAATCACGCGGTCCTTCCCGTGCTGTCGTTGGCCAAGGACCACTCCAATTCCACGACCACTGGCATCGGTCCGAAGCTCTGTAGGTGATGCAGGGTCGAAATGGGCCAGTATTGATGGCGTAGTCAGCAGATGGATAAGAGCCGAAAAGGCGTCCGCTTGCACTATACCCCATGCGAAGGGAACATTTTTCTTTAAGAGATCAGTAAGCGGTCGAGCGATGTCGGCGAAATTGCGGACAAATCGACGAAAATAGGAACATAGCCCTACAAAACTTCGGACGTCCTTGGTTGAGCGTGGTTCAGTAAATTGCTGTACTGCTCGCACCTTTTCGGGATCTGGTTGAACACCATCGGCACTGACAAGGTGGCCGAGTATGGTGATTTGGCGACCTCCGAAATGACATTTTGCAGAATTGAGCTGGAGAGCAGCTCTTCGAAAAACATCCAGAATGGCTGACAGACGTGTTATATGGCTGTGAAAGGTAGGTGAAAAGACGATGACATTGTCCAAGTAACATAAGCAGATGGACCACTTATATCTTCGGAGGAGGGAGTCCATCATGCGCTCGAAAGTTGCCGGCGCATTACACAGTCCAAACGGCATGACTTTGAACTTGTAGAGGCCGTCGGGCGCAACGACAGCGGTTTTTTCACGAACCATGGGGTCGATGAAAATTCGCCAATAGCCGCACCGAAGGTCGATAGACGAAAAGTATTGGGCACCATGGAAGCAATCGAGGGCGTCATCAATCTGAGGCAAAGGGTAGACATCTTTGTGGGTCACTTTGTTTAAATGGCGATAGTCCACGCAAAAGCGCCAGCTGCCATCCTTCTTCTCAACGAGCATGACCGGGGAGGCTCAGGGGCTGGATGAGCGTTCCATTACGTCTTTAGTAATCATTTTGTCCACTTCATTCTGAATTACTTGGCGTTCCTTGTGAGATACGCGATATGGACGCCGCCGTATAGGACTGGCATCACCAGTGTGGATCCGGTGAGGCACTGCAGTTGTTCGGCTGAGAGGGTGGTGGTCAAAGTCGAAAACGTCTCTATATGATGTTAGCAGACTACGGAGGCTGGCAGCTTGCACTGCAGTGAGGTCGGGAGCAATCATCTTGTTAATGTCATCTGCAGGCAGAGTGTAAATGCGGCCAAGACAGGGGGATGTATTATCGGTGTCCAAACCAGTAACGTTGCAGCTGTCGAGTGGAGATAGGGTGGCCAAAGACACGTCTTGCGGAATAACTTGAGTCAAGAGACTCACGTTGAGTAGTGGTATAACCACTGTATTATTAGTGACGGCGACAACAGTGTGAGCAAGGGCGACGTCTTGGGCCATCAGTACGTCGAGTGACGAGGTAGTCACCATCGGGCACATGACGTGAGCACGACAAAGTGACATATGTAGCAGCTTGCAGAGGCAAGCGAACATGGTGACGACAGCATAAACGGGGAGAATGGTCAGCTGGAAAATCGGCAAACTGCGGAAGTTCAAGCTGAAGAACACCAGCGGCACAATCAATGAGTGCAGAATGACGTGACAGGAAGTCCAAACCGAGTATTAGGTCATGAGGACACATTTCAATGACGGCAAACTGAACTAATGTAGGATGACCGGCAATGGACACACGGGCCGTGCACATCCCTTGAACATCAGGGGTCCTCCCACCAGCGAAACGAAGTTTGTGGGAAGTGGCAGGCGTGAGCACTTTATGTAGGCGTCGGCGAAGGTTCGCACACATTACAGAAATGTGCGCTCCAGTATCTATAAGGGCCGAAATAGCCACACCGTCAACGTCTAACAAATTTTGTCTTTTCGGAAGCGTCAAGAGAGGGTTTGTGGAGGGAGTTGAAAATGCAGCGTCACCTCCGGGCGCTGCACCGTTTAGTTTTCCGGGTAGGCAGGAGCGGGGTTGAATGGGGACGACAGCCTGCGAGTCTGCGGTGAGCGAGACGACTGGCGACGTCCTGGAGGCGAACGCGACTGACGACCATGCGGTGACGGAGATCGGCTGTTGAACGTTCTGTAGTTGTTGGGTGGAGATGGCTGCGCGGCAGATTTGCGAAGCGGGTGCTGTCCTGTCGGTAGTGAGGTTGAGATGAAGTCCAAGGTGGCGAGGACCAGCGGTAATTGCAGTAACGGACGACATGACCGATACGGTGACAATGAAAACAAATTGGTCGATTGTCGACGGTTCTCCACGCAGCAGGGTCGCGTGATCGGGCCGTAAATTGTTGCTCGTGGTAGCACGAGGGTAGCCGCCATGAAGCTCGCTGTGGGCTGGGCAAAGCGCACACCGAGAGAATACCTATGCTGGCGAGTTCTTGGCGGACGATGCCTTGAACCATGTTAGCAGTGAGTGGGGTGGTGTCACTTGCAGCGGTGTGAGCCGGAGAGCCGGAGCAGAGGCAATGGCTTCAAGTTCGCGCCGTACAATTCCGGTCACCTGATCCGATGAATCTAGAGGTGGTGGCTGTGTTCTTGCACGGTCTTCGCAAGATGATGTTGCAGCCGTATTCGGAAGGCGGGTAAACACGCTGTTAATCCGCCGGCTCTTCGCTTGCTCAAAGCGCCGACATTCTTTTATAATGGCGTCCATTGTAGAAAAACTTTTGCAGATGAGGAGGTTAAATGCGTCATCCGCAATTCCCTTAAAAATATGTCCGACATTGTCAGCCTCCGGCATCTCGGCATTGGCTTTGCGACACAACGATAACACATCTTCTATATAGGAGACGTAAGGCTCGGTCGAGGTCTGCGCCCGAGATGCGAGCATTTTGTTCACGACCATTTTTCTTCCAATCGGCTTTCCGCACAGGTCCAACATTTTCTCTCTGCACACTGCCCAACTCCCAAGTTCTGTTTCATGGTTCTCATACCAAGATTTGGCGGTTCCCCTAAGATAGAATAACAGGTTCGCCAGCATAAGAGTCGGGCCCCATCAGTATCGAAGTGGATGGCAGAGTACTCACACGTTCGTACTCTGCCAGCCAATCTTCAACGTCAACTTCATCTGGATCGCCGGAACCGCTGAACGTGCCAGGATCCCGCGGGGGTTCGAGCACGAAGGTTGTGGTCGCAGAAGGAGATGTAGTTACCGAATGATCTCCGGCCGCAGGAACACCAGGAGCAGATGCAGACGCCGTACTCCCCGTCATCGTTGTGGAATGACCCTTCAAACGTCGGCCGCTGCGAAGTTCCATTGCAAGGCGGTTGCCCAGCACTTCCTCGAAATGTGACGGGGCGAGGTCTAGGCTTACAGGATAGCGTCCACCGAGAATCGGCAGCCGAACAAGATGTCTGAGTTGCCTCTCGCGCAAGCGCTTAACGATGATGATGATGATGAATCCACAGACATGGCTCGTACTCACTCAGGGGGATTGGCCAAGAATCGATTACTTAATTAAGTAATTTTTTAAATATCGAAACCACCCATCAGAAAAAAGAATGAAAAAGTAAAGACACCCTAGTAAGAATGAATGGAGTGCAATAGTTGCTTGTCAATCGTGCAGATAAGACAACTATTCATTACCTTGAATAAGAATCAGGATAGTTAAACAATGCTCTTGTGTTCGTTGGAATTATTATTTTTTCATGAATAATAATCACGCAATTAAAAGCTTAATTCTTTTACTTTCATTCAGGTACTTGCAAACTGCGTGGAAAACGTTCTCGTGGCTGAAGCCCAGATCGTAAGCACCGAAGGAAAGTATGTTTTCTATAGTGAAATTCAACCCCAGGCTAGCGAATGGGAGGGCTAAGAATGTTTTCCTAAGCAATTTGTATCGGCGACATGATAAAAAATAGTGCTCTATTGTTTCCAATTCTGAACAAAAGTTGCACAGTGGTGATATCGCCATACCAGCCCTATGTGAATAGAAATTTAACGGGGGGACACGACATCGAAATCTGGTTATTATGGTTTCCAACTGTTTTGTAGGACACCAATGACTTTTCCGTGGAAATAATAAGTGAGTAAATTCTGGTGTTGACAATATTGCTTCCATAGCGTCTGCACTGAGCGCAAGCTTGCACAGGCGTCTTTTTCATCTTCGCTAAGTGCCATGCTTGCTCCTGTCGATGATGCACCGTAACAATATTATTAAAATTATGACATGGTTGTCATGAATGTCATGATTTACATTTTATGATCTTGCTGCTTTTGCAGTGGTTTCGTTCACATGACACGTTGCAAAACTGGTATGGTATGAAATTATTGCATAGCAAACACAAGTGACAGAGCCTAACATGAAAATCATGACCTGCGTGTCATGTAACAACATGACTACATGCCACGCTCATGATGCGCTCGCGGTGTTTTTGTTAGCGTCACATATACGAAATTTGGTATTCCGGTACCTGCATGAATGGCGGAGGTATGTTACTAGTATAAACATGAGAATCATGAGACGCGTGTCATGTAAGAAATGGACTACATGCCACGCTCATCATGTGCTGGCGGCCGTTTCTCTAGTTCACTTATACCTAATTTGGTATAAGGAACGTCAATGGGTGACGAAGGTATGAGATGGGTGCAAACTTGATTACCATGACATGCGTGTCATGTAACAACATGACTACATGCCGCATGCGCTCGTGGCCATTTCGTTAGCGTCACATATACAAAATTTGGTATTACGTTACGTAAATGGACGACATGGGTAAACAACACATCCAAATATGATAATCAGGACATGTGTGTCAGGTACCAACATGAATAGATTACACTCTCATGATGCGATCTCGACTGTTTTCCTAGCTTCACATATGCCAAATTTGGTATTACGTGACGTCAATGGATGACAAAGGTATGTGACTGGTGCAAACGTGATAATCATAAGATGCGTGTAATGTGACAACATGACTACATGCTACTGTCAAGGCGCCAATACACGTCGACATGACACGGCGCACTTGCGCGCCGGTGTTCGTTTCGTCGCGTCACGCCGGCGTTGCCACGCCAGTCACCGAACCTGCCATATACTCGCAGGCTGGCGCAGCGCTGCGTTGCTTTGACGCATGCACGTTTGAGTGCGTCCGGCGTCCCTCCGTCACGGAAAGAGGCAGACGCAGTGCTCTCTGGGTAATGTAGTGGGCGTGAAATGCGGCATGTCATGTTTCGCGCTGGTTAGTGCCGGGCCTTGCCGACGGACGCTAACGGACGGGTCGCATCTTGTGCCTGACTACAGAGTTCTAAGGTTTGCTGACCTATAGCGTCGCTGTTCCCAGCGTGCGCGCGCGTCAAGGTTACGTTGGAGTATATCAGGCCCTTCATGATGCGCTCGCGGCCATTTTGCTAGCTCCACATATACTAAATTTGGTGTTACTTGACGTCAATGGATGAAGAAGGTATATGACTGGTGCAGAGATGACAATTATGGCACGCGTGTCATGAAAGAGCATAAGAACATACCACGTTCATAGAGTTCTCGTGGCTGTTTCGCTAGGTTAACATATACTGAATTTGGCATCATATGACGTGAATAGATGACGAAAGTAAACGACGCATCCAAACATGATAATCATGACACTGAAGTCGTGTACAATATAATTTACCTCCACCTCGTACATTGTGGTGATTTTAAAGTATTTCATCAACCTTCATTATGCGTGCTTCGCATATAATTGATTCCCACGGTACGTGGATTCTGCCACTTTTTGTTCAACAACGCACAGGAGAAATCTCCGACCGGCACCATCTTGTATGTCAAAACGTAAGACATGTCAAGCATTACTACGAGGGACGACCGGGTGCCGCTTTAAAGAGCTTCCTTCTAAAAGAGTCTTCTATTTCATGATATATAGTAAGAAAGCTTCAGGTGGTTGCAGAAACCATGGGAGAGACAGCGTTCACAAAAAGATGAAGATACCCATGGTTCTTTTCGAAAGCCAACAGCGTAATGTTGGCTTTCAAAATTGCTATAGTTGAAGGCACAGCATCTTCTCCGTACGCAGCCAGAAAACAATTTATTACTTATCTCACTACAAAAAAATAGATCGAGCGGACCATGAGCAGCACACCCAGTGGCCGCTTTTTTCCCTTTTTATGCTACGTGGCTACTAAGTCTCTGAGCTGCGACTGCGATATTCTTTCTAGGCTGCTCGCAGGCCAGTCTTTCCTCCTTCCTACACACTTCATAGCGCAGCAAGGCGGCGCCGATATGGCAACTGCAATATTTATAGCGAGGACATCTTCCACGCCTTTTATCTATATCCCCGTCTTCCCTTAGTCTCAACCACTGCCTTGTTTTCCCTCGTCTAAAGTGTCTGTGGCAGATAGGATATATGGTTTGTACGTGTCGATACTCATTACGCAAGTGGGTATGTGCGGGAGAATATATAATTGGATGGCCGTTTCTCGGCATTATACGCGCTCGCATAATGGCTAACGGCACTCACTTACAGCCAAAAAGAAATATGACGTTGCCCATGTTTCGTATCAGTAATCATATGAGACCTAACTTCTCTTGCACGCCTTATTCTGGTGCTTCAAAGGATCACGTTCCACAACCACCCTCCATACTGTCACGTGCCGAATCTTCCCAAAGTGTAACAGGATAAGAAGCGCAGCAATCGCGAGCGCTGTAAGAAACCCTCCTGCTTCTTCCCTCTCTCTCTCTCTGCTACGCCCTGTGGCAAGACGTGAGGAACCAGCACGTCGTTGTCGTCGTCGGAGATCCATTGCGGGCGACGTCCTAAAAGGACATGAAAACATAATTGATTTTTAATGCAGCGCACGCGGTCCATATTTAGACCCGAGGAACACCCCGGGTCTTCTTTCTCTTCAGGGTGCCCGCAGCTCCTTTTCTCGGCCAGCCGTCACCACCCCAGTGGCTTTGTGAAACACAGAACCGAATCTGAAAATAAAATACGCCCACATGGTCGCGTCTCAACTTCCTCCGCCGTGCTGCTGGCTATGATGACGCCGGACGGCAGCGGCCGTCCGGATATTCTTCCCGTATTTTTTTTTCCATCTCTCCGTGATACGAGGAAGAGTCGAGAGACGCTTAGAGATTCAGGCACGGAAGAGCCTTGAAGACAGCCGACGGACTTCGTCTCTTGAAAGAACCCAATATGAATACATAACCCCTTCTTCCTGCTTACTGTATAAAGCGGAGAAGCGGATGAATTCGATGTTGATGAGCCCGTAGAAAAACAGGTGTTACCGTGATGGTGCTAGGAAGGTCGCGATAGCGAGTTGGCCGCTTGATCTCCTTGCAGTGGAAGGAAAATTTCGAAGACGTTTTTCGCTCACACGACGTCGCCCTCTACTTTTACTGTAGTTTTTCCCACTTTTTTTGTTTTAGAGAATATGTGTTTGGCAGAATAGGTATACGAAGCTCGCACACCGAACCTAGATGGCTGCAAGGCCTCGTGCCATGATACGTTTAAAGTTGGCATTTGCAGATGACATGCAAGCTTTGTTACATGCTAATCCAAAAGGGTGTTTGTAGGATATCAAAATAATGTAGCCACACAAACATGCTCAAACTGCTTCGTACATACATACATACATACATACATGCATATATGCATACATACATACATACATACATACATACATACATACATACATACATACATACATACATACATACATACATACATACATACATACATACATACATACATACATACATACATACATACATACATACATACATACATACATACATACATACATACATATAGGAGTGAGCATATGTGTGCACACAATGCGACCTCGTGGTGGAAGGCATCGACGTGCCACCTAGCGACGAGACGCATGCTGTGGGCACATGATCCCGTCGTTTCAGTTGGCCTCTCATTTCGCTCTCTCCGATGCGCTCATAGCCAAAACGACAACTGAGTTTCGCTGTCTTTGCTCTATCAGATATGTGCGCTTGTTTTCTTTTTTTCCGTAACGGCTGCGGTGGCATTGGTGTGAGCACCGAACTCACGCTATTCCTTACACCGTTGATTGGCATAAATAAGCGTACCCATTCTAGCAAAACCTGAAGAAGCCAAGCATGCATAATTAGATTTTTCCAGCTTAGCTTGCTTTGCCGCGTTAGGTCAAGTTGAACCTAAATAAGTCTGGCTATGATGAAACAAGCACCAACAAGTACGCAGACAAAATAAAAGTTATTTCTAGGGCAAATCAAAAGTATTTCAGCTGAATGAGACTAGAATTGGTGATTAGTATTCAGTCGCTCGCTCCCTCAGCTAAGATTCTCGGAGCTCACACAAACTCAACTTCAATAGCTTTATTGGTTTTATGCGAACTTGTCTTTTACACGTAATTATAATCTCGCTGGCTTCAGTGTTTGATCAACCATGCTTAGTGATACTTTTCATATGCATTCTTATAACTGCCTCATTAGCTTATTTACGCCTCATTAGCCCAATTATGTCACGTCAAACTGTGGTATCTTCTTGGTGTGATTAGATATCAAAATAATTATTCAGCCATAACTGATACGTGTCTTCATTAGCAGTAATTAATCATAAATTAGCTTTTTGGTTTAGTGTAAGTAAGAAATATTTAGTATTGTCATGCATTAAAAAAAAGGTTTCGGCAAGGAATACCACCTAGTCACAAAAACACTAGTTGGTGACGCGACACAACCAAAAAATTACAGCATATCCACGGAGTGAAAGATGATGAGGGGGGCAAAGCGTTGGTCCATGTGCCCATGTGTTTCGAAGGGCGGAAGCACGGATAGATGTCTGGACGGATGGGGGTACGGACGGACTCATGAACAGACGGATGGGTGGAAGAACAGACCGACAAACAGATGGATGGACGGATGGATGTATGAAGGTACAGACGGAAGCACGGACGAATGCATGGACGAATGGAAGCATGGATGCACGAACGCATGGAAAAACTCACGGACAGACAGACGGATGGACAGAAGCATGGACGTACAGACAGATGGACAGACACACGGACGGGTGGACGGATGGATGAATGGAGGTACGGACGCATGCACGAGCGAATGGAAGCATGAACTAAGGGACGCATGGATGCACTCAAGGACGGAAGCATGGACGCATGGATGGGCTGATGCATGGAAGGACAGAAAGGCGGACGGACGCAAGCATGAACGGACAGACAGCCAGAAGGACTCATAGACAGACGGACGAACATAAGCACGGACCCACGGACGGACGCTTCGTCCAAAGAATCATTCACTCCGTGGATATGTTGTGAAAACCACTAACGCCATCAGCTTAAATTATTCTCAATACCATATACTCACATCGCCTTCTATTGAGCGAATCATACACTGGAGGTGGCTACATACTACTACTACAGAGGAAGGAACCACCCACCACGTAAGAAACTTCACCCCTAAAGTGGCTCAGCGAGAGGGTGCGCTGTCTCAAACGACTTCTTCGTTTGTTTCTTCTGAATGCGGGTACATGCATCCCACAGTTCATGGCCAGGTGGCATAATTTCCCCACTGAAAAAATCATCACTTCGATGCTCGCGCGAGTGGTATTGCATAAGCGGAAGAAAACCGAACGAGCACACTGTGGGCATATTGAACAATAGAAAACAACAACAATGTAATTAGGCCACGGCAAGGTCGCAATAACACGTGAAGTACATCTTGAGCAGTACAAAGTGAGCAATCTGTGGGCAGTGCTTTCAACGTTAAGGTGGCATAGTTTCGTCTTGGACAACCTCATAGTTAACGTCACTGAAGCGACGCATCACTGTGCAGGGTCGAAAGTATATAGTGACTGCACAGCTTTTCGGGCAACCCTTGGCGATAAACCGGAGTCCATACCTAAACAAGATTTACTCGATTGTACTCGACGGTGTGTATCTGCAGTTTGTCATGGCGTGATGTGCAGGCATGTCAACTGTCGGGCTTCTTCGGCATAGTGAACAAGTTCCTCAGCGTCAGGTGTGAGCGAACCATTGTAATGGTGTGGCAATATAGAGTATAGCATGATCTCGACCTCACGTCCATAGACGAGACGGAACGGTGTCAATCGTGTCGTTTCTTGGATGGCAATAATGTACGTGAATGTATGGTAGGACCTGATCCCACGTCTTGTGCTGAACATCCACATACATACATGGATAGCGTATCGGCGATGGTCTTGTTCAGTTCATGGAGTTTTTGTTCATGAAGTCGTTACTCTGCGGATGATACGCCGTCATCTTGCGATGGCTAATGAAGCTTAGTTTGAATACATCGTCAAAAAGCCGAGCCATAAAAGCTGTTCCTTGATTAGTGATCACGCAAGACGGGGTGCCATGGCAAACAATGATCTAGTCGATGAAAAACTGAGCAACATCGGAAGCTATAGCTCATTTAAGAGCTCGTGTCTCGGCGTATCTTGTTAGAAATTCCTTCGCTATCTATTCACTTGCTACCGGCCGATGGAAGAGGAAATGTCCGTATTAAAGCCATTCCTATTTGATTTAGCGGTGCCGTTGGTGATGTGATTGGTTGCAGCAGGCCTACAGGTTTCAGTGATGGAGATTCACGGCAGCTTTTCACATATCGCTTGACGTAACCAGCAAGTTTTGGCCAGTAGTACGCATGTTGAACACTGGGGAGGGCTCATGATAAACCGAAATCACCAGAGGCGGGCTCGTCATGGCAGGCCAGAAGAATATCTTCGTCACATGTCAGAAGAGACCACTAGCAGGTAGGCTTTCACATTGCCGTTCTAGTTTGCTTGGTACAACTATTCAAAGGCCAGGCTAGTAGGAAGCTCAGCGTTTCCCGCTACTTGGGATGCCTCTCCCTGATTGACTGTAGACACCTTGAAACAAGAGAGGCGATCTTCCAAAACAAAACTATTCATTAAAAGCAAAAGTGAAAGGCAAGATCAGATCAGGTCAAGAAAGATTATTGCCCAGCAGCAGCCAATTCCCGGCTAGCGCTTCCTACATTCACACATTCACCTCGTTTATAAACAGTCGGGATACGTGGTGGAACCATTGTTCGAATCTCTCACCCCATTTCGACCAATGAGTGCATCAGATTGTAATACCGAAAGAAGAGGCGGGGATATTCCAGTCCACATCAATGTCGCTACTTCAAAGCCCGCCCTCCACAGTATATCTTCGGAGCAACACTGTGTGACTACTACAGCAGTGTCCCAAAGCCTTTTTGTTTACAACTACCTTCTGTTTCCGAGTAATAGGCCAGGCACAGTGACATCACTTGTGAGTCCCTCAGCTGGCTTGCCCTTCACCCCACGCAAAGTCAAAGCGAGATCTCTTCTCACTGTTGTACTTTTGAAGCCATACATGCGCACCACCGAGGGGTCCCCATTGTCGGCAATCGAGCTCCCAGTCATTAACCGATGCCACCCGCCACCTCAACGCCTGACCACCTCCGGCCAAGCGAGTATTCTATTCTCGTTCACCACTACATGAAACTGGGCTGGCAGGGCCACATTCTTTTCAAAACCGCAAATTTCTTTCGAGGGTCAGCCCCAATACGTAGCAAACTGCCTTCCATGCCGTGCTAGCTGTGGCCCAGATCTCTATTTCACCAATGTCGCAAACAACGAGTGCTTCCGGGGAGGCTCTTTGTACACACACGGGCCCCTCCCAATGTACACAGATATCGGCGCGAACATCGTCTTTCAAAGGAATGCTTCTTCTGCGGCAACGCAGTGGAATCAATGCGTGGCGCCGAAACGGGTGTGACAAAATCATTAAATAAGTTTAACACGTTCTATGCGATGCCCGCTCACTCACCCACGTGAGGTTTCGGCTTGGTGAAGTTAACTGTACAAGACACAATTTCGTAGGTAGAAAGGAGAGAGAATGCGAGAAAGGTAGGGATCTACAGGTGTGTTGCGTCCTTCTACATCTTCAATGATTGGGCGAATCTTCACGTCATCGTGTTGTCGAGCGATAAAGTCAGTTGAAGTGAGGACTCCGAGGAAGCAGCTGTCATTGTCATTCTCGGGATCACGAACTCCAGTAGGTGCACTGTGCAACGAATCAGCATCTTTGTGCTTGTGACATCATTTATACACAATGGTAAGGTCAAATTTTTGCATAAAAAAAGATTCTATCGTGCCAGACCAACAGATGGATCTCAAAAATTGGTTAACCACCACAATGAATGATGATCAGTCACAACTTCGAAGTGACGACCGTAGGGGTAAGGCCTGAATTTTGTGGTGGCCCACACTACTGCGAAGCACTTCTTCTACGAAGTGGTATAGTTCATCTTGGCGCAAGACAGTACAGCTGGCGTAAGCTATTGCTTGCTCGGTGCCTTCTTGATGTTAGATAAGCACGGCACCGAAACCTATATTGCTGGCATCGGTATGAACTTTGGTGGCAGCATCCTCGTCGAAGTGAGCAAGAACTGGGTATTCTGTATACACTGACGTAGATCGATAAAAGCCACGTCCTATTCTTCATTCTAGACGAATGGTACGCCTTCTCGTGTGATACGAGTCTGAGGTTGAGCAATTCTAGATAAGTTAGCGATGAATCGATGACAGTAGGTGCAAAGCCGAGGAACCGACGTACTGCTATCTTGTCATGAGGAACTAGAAAGAACGCTATGGTGGTTGTCTTGTGGGGGTCATGTCGAACACCGTCTGGGCTTTAAGCATGGTCCAGAAATTTTAATTCTTTATAATTGAAGTGGCAATTTTCCGTCTTCAGCGTGAGGTTCACAGAGCGAAGCGCTTCCTGAACAGCCTACAGATGCTTGAAGCATTCCTCAAAGGTGACCGAAAACACGACATCATAGAGATAAACTAGGCAGGAGATCCTCTTCAGACCAGTAAGAACAGTGTCCGTCATTCTTTGGAATATCACGGGTGTGGAACGCAGGCCGTAGCGGAACACCTTGAATTCATACAGACCATACGCTGTAACAAAAGAAGTTTTTTTCTCAGTCTCTTTCATCAACTTCAATCTGTCAGTGTCCGTTTTCAAAGTCTGTGGATGAAACATACCTTGCCCGCATAGTCTGTCTTGTGAATCATCAATGTGTGGCAGAAGATATATGTCTTTTTTGTCACGCCATTCAACTTCCTAAAGTGAACGCAGAAAGAAAACGTTCCGTACTGTTTTTTACAAGAACAACTGGCGATAGATGGATAGACGAACTTGATTTGGTCCTTCGGAACGTTGTGGGCTGCTCGCACGTCAGAACAGGAAAAAATCAAAGCATATTCACGAGGTGAACGATGATGAGTGTGGCGAAGTGGACAGACGTACGCACAGGCGGACGCACGAATGAACGTACGGACGGTGGACGGACGGATGGGCGCACGCACGGACGCACGGACGGATGGATGGACAAAATTTTCATCCCACTCATCATCACTCACTCTGTGGATACGCTGTGACACTGTTTTTCTTGGAATGCCATTTTTTGCTACTGGCTACTACAAAGACTACGACGACTCGGGACATACGACCCACGGCGTAGGAGCCTCACCCCTAAAAGTCAGTCTCTGTGCTGCGTCGCGAGCCCGTTGGACTGCCCATAACTGTTGTTCGAGTCCGGAGCTTGTAATAGCACCTTCCCATTTGAATGGTGTGATGACTTTCTCACAGCGTACCACGGGGCAGCAACAGATCATATGTCCTAAGTTAGGTATAGCATCGCAGAAGAAACATGGCTGTATTTACGGATAAATTTTGTTCAATAGCCAGGAGGTAGGGTATGCTCCAACCTGAAGAAGCCTGAGTGTCAGAGCCTGAAGTTGGCTTAGTTTTCTGTGTGGTGGAGGGTATTGTTTCCACGACAAGTAACAATATTTTGTTCGTTGTAAAAAAGGGGAGGGTCATGGTTCTCCAAAACATCAGCTGCGTGCCCCCGTTAGCTACGCGGTTTACAAGCCCTCGCGCAGCTATGTGGGCTGACTCGTTGAGATTGGGCGGGGCTCCTTCAATGCGTTCCATGTGAGCTTGGAATCACACGAGTGTGTGTGGCTCGACCTCTTTGTTCCGAAGAATCCGCACAGCTGGTTTCGATATTGTTCCCTAGGCAAATATTCTGACCACTGATCTCAAATCGCTGTGAATTGTGGACCTCCGGTTATCCTGCCAGGCCAAAGCAATTGCCGCATGCTGTGCTATTTCAGCCACCATCGTCCGGTATTGTAGAGTTTGTGACACTGCCCTCTTGGTCGATGCTCTCTGCCACATACACCTTCCCCTCCAGATATCGAGCCACATTGACAACGCAAACATCCCCGGTATCTTCCTGTGCCCTTTGTAACAGAGCCTTTGTCCTGGCCCGTCTTTCTACCGTCATTAAGCTCGAAGGGGGACATTTTGCGGAATGGGGACTATGGTGATTTGTTCTCGCTGTTGACGGGGAAACCACAGCACCGTGACTTTATTTCCATCGGTGGAATTCCTAGCTCCCGCAGGATGTTTCTACCGGATGCTTGGTGGACGGCCTGGTGATTTGGGCTCTCCCCTGTGCCTTTTCAACTTCTTCAAGCGTGTTGTGCATGTCGAGAAGAAACAGTCTGCTAGAGTTTTTGTACATTGGAAGCCCAAGAGCTCTTTTGATAGTTTTTATGATTGAACTGATTACACTCCGACCTCTGCTAGTTGCGTATGGCTGCAGCATAGGTAAAATGACGTATCACAAGGACATTTACCAACCTTACGAGGTTACCTTCTTCATGTCCCTGTTGCCCGTTGGCAACCCTTCGTATCAATTTGATGGCATTGCCAGTTTTTGTGGCAAGTCTCGTAACCATCAGGCTATCGGAGCCGTTCGTATGGATGGTAATACCTACAACCCTGAGGATGTATGCCCTGGAGATCAAGCTGCCCTCACCTGCCCTAAAAGTGATTTTGATTTACTCTAATAGCTTCAACCTTCTCGATTTGGGGCCTCTGTGCTTGGGCATGTAGAGAAGCAGTGCCTATTTGTGCGACGATCACCGAAGACTATTCGGCAATAAGTATATCTCCGAGACCTGAATAGCTTCTTGTAGCATAGCCTCTATTCGTCCATCGCCACCACTGATACACCATATGGTAATGTCGTCCGCACAGACAGTGTAATATATGCCATCGACTTTAGAGAGTCTTCGAGGCAGACCAATCATGGTGATGTTGAAGAGGGTTATGGACAGTACTGAACTTTGTGGCATCCAAGGAAGCCAAGCTTTACGGGGCCCGAAACAAGATCGCCGATCTTGAGAATAGACTTTCTGATATTCAGGAATGATTTCATGTAATCGTGGAAGCGCTTTGCAAGCCCAAGGCTCAAGATTTGACTCAGCACGAAATGATAGAGAACGTTGTAGAATGCCCTCTCTAAGTTCAGTCCACAATGATGGATTCATATGTGGAATTCAACAACCCAAAACTGCCGTGTAATTATGAGAGACGCTGCAGTGTAGGACTGAGAAAATTTCTACCACCTGGGGTCTTTTACGCGCACACAAATCTGCGCAAACACGGGCCTACAGGATTTTCTCCTTCATCGAAAAAGTCTAGTGCCAATATGGCTCCTATATCTCCTGCGTTCGTATCGATTACTTGATCTAAGCTTACTTGATCAAGCGATTACTTGATGATAAGCTTCAAGACGTCTTGAGTCGAGAAGCCCGTCTGAAGCTTATCATGTTGTAGAGATAATTTCATGTTCCTCCAGGTATCGGGTAACCCTGTTCAGAATAGCGTGTTCGACCACCTTACCTCCGCATGAAGTCAAGGAGATGGGCCGGAAGTTGTCAAGGCTGGGAAGTTTGGCCAGTTTGGAGATGAGGATGGTGGTGGCCGTCTTGTACGTCACCAGGACACTACCACTCCTCCAGGCCTGGTTGACGACAACCGTCAGCTGCTCCACCAATCTCATCCGATTTTCTCAAAGCCTTGTTCGTTATCTTACCAGAACCCGAGGCTGACCTGCCATTTAAGTCATGCATTGCTTGCCCGATCTCCTCGCTTCTTAATTCCACGTCCAGTTCTGGGTTAGCACCCCCTTCGTAGATGGGAGCAGAAGGTGGCGGGCTGGAGGCGATTGGTAGGTACTTAACAATCAGTTCTGCCAATACCTCATTGCCCCAGGATTTTCCTAGCTGCCTGGAGTTTGCGAGTAGGCGTGCACCTCTGGTTCGATTGAGTGTTGGTGCCATACAAGTGTCCAGGGCCAGCCCTGCGCAACTTACTGTCTACCGAATCTAAATTATTGTCCTATTATTGTTTAGTGAGGATTTTGCAGTGTTACTCAATGCTTCTATTCACCTCAGCAATCTTCTTGCGAAGCCTGTGACTGAGGCGCTGCCCTTTCCTTCTGGCCAGGATGGACTGTTTAGCTTCGTAAAAACAAGCAAGTCTGCGCTCCATCTTTTCTAAAGCCAGGTTTTCGGTGACCTCCTTAGTGGTCGCCTGGATGTCGTCTCTTATCTGCGCCATTCAGCATTCTAGGTCAAGCTTCTTCTCATCCTCAGAGCTCTCCATTTTTAGTTTGCGGAACATGCCCCAGTCGGTCACTTTGAATTTACATGGTCCTGTCTGTCTAACTTGTGGGACAGTGGTGAGGATGTAGTAGTCCCTACCAAAGTCAAATTTGAGGGTAGACCACTTCATCTACACCATGTTTCGGACAAATGTGAGGTCTGGTGTCGTGTCTCCAGTGGACGAAATACCACACCTGGTAGGGGACGCAGGGTCCTACCAGGTGTGGTATTTGTGTCCTTCCAGGTGTGGTATTTCCACTAGGTCCTAGTTCAAAACTTCCCTCCACAGCCCCCCCTCTTACAAGTGTTGTATGTTTAGCCCTAAGTAGAATAGGGTGAAATAAAGTCACCCACTATAGTCAGTAGGAATCCTCTGGAAAACTGTGTGGCATATAATCGAAGAGCCTTGAAGTGACGTCAGTAGTACTTAGGGCTGCTGCATAAGTTGAGAATAAAATTGTCCCCTCTATGAGTGGATCCAGGGATGATTACTATCGTGATATGCTTGATTTTACACGAACTCACCTTAAGATTATAGATAGAGTGGGTCCGCTTGTTGCTTATCAGAGCACCAATGCCTCTTCTTCTTTCGTTTTGAAAGAGCGGTAACAGGGTAGCGTGACATTAGCGGTTTGTGTTTCTTTTAGGATTATGACTTGTAGCTTCTCCGAATGTGAGCGATTGAATAGCTGCTGAGGGTTCCGCTTTTAAAGAAGCACCCTGCATGCAGTTACATTCACTGCCACATTATAGATGCACTAGTTTTTGTGGTCATCCTGTTGTTGTGGAGACTGGGCCGTTAGATTAGCCATCGCCGGAAGTTGCAGCACTCCAGGATCTACGACGGGTGCAACGACGTTTTCCAGAAATTACTCTATCTCAAAAAACCTCTTAATATACGTTTCCTCAGTGGCTTGCATGCTGCCCTGCATATGCCAGACCAGCTCACTTAGCTGTTTCATGTTGTCGTTGAGTGAAGACAGTATCTCGAAAATCTCTGATCTAGCCTTACACGAGACCTTGTTTACTATGGCCTTCCTTTCGGCAGGCCTCTCTATCTCGCATGCCTCAACTGCGGCCATTTTCATTGACTGAGTCGATGGCGTTGCAGCCTCCACCGGATGTTGACCTGCTCTATTTTTAATCTTACATTTGTCAATCGTAAGTGTAGCTATCGTTTCCCTGATTTTCTTATTTTAGCGTTTCAGTTGTTCTAGCCTCTCATTATCCCTTTGAAACTCTGGCGGTGGACTCCGCGTTACCGTTTCCGCTGCGCCTTGACGGACTCGGTCGGCCTATGATCTCTGGCTCTGGTGTTTCTGATCCCGGGACCGAGGCCATCTCGTCTAAAACGACACCTCTCTTTTGTGAAAAAGGGAGCTGCAGCATCCTTTGAATTGAAACCCGGATGCAGCTGTGTGGCGGGAGCTCTGTCTGTAACCGAACCGCTTTGTGGACGAGGATTTCGATTTGCGTCTGGTGCGGGAGCATCCCCTGGCGTGGGGGCGTTCCTTTGAACAGGAGGGCCTGCAGTGGTAGCAGCCCTTGCTACCAACCTAATCAACCTTTTCAATGCTAATCAACCGGCATAAGTGAAGACGCGAGCTTGGTGCTGGAAATGGCGCCGCACAACCGCTCCGTAAAACAACAAAGAAGGTGGCAAAAATTTGATAGAGCAAAGACAGAGACATCCACGCATCATTTCGGCTATACGAATGTGTTGAAGAGAGTGACATGAGAGGCCAACTTCTATGACGCGACGAGCATGCGCACCGCAGCATGCGTCACGTCGCAAGACGGCGCGTCGATACATTCGGCCACGCTATCCCATGGTTTGCACACTTATGCTCACGCCTCTACATACACATGTGCATAAAAGTAATGATGCGAAACATGAGGCGTGGTGCACTCGGCAGCCACCCCACTTTCGCAGCAGCATTTGATGGAAGGTGTTGAAAACAGCCACCGTCAGCACCTTTTTTTGGGCAGCGCACCCTCAGTACTGGAGCTTGCTGTCGTGTGCCAATCTGCATAAGTTTGCCAATCTGCATATCTGGAGTTCACCGTAACAATACCACCATATAATTACGAGAGATGCCATAGCGGAGGGCTCCGAAAACTTCGACCACCTTAACTTTCGCCCGAATCTGAGCACACGGGCCTACAGCATTTTCGCCTTCATCGAAAATGCAGCTGCCGCAGCAAGGCTGCGATCTCGCGACCTGCGGGTCAGCAACCAAGTAGCTTAGCCATTAGACCATGACAGCAGGCAATTTTCAAAGTGATAGAAGGATAACACCTCTTAATCAGCTCTCACATGCTCTGCCTGCGTCGTATAGGTCATCATGCGTAGCCCAGTCATGGAGCAGTTTTGAGATCACCACTGCACGCCTGGCACTAGATAGGGAAACAGTAGTACACTTGAAAAAGAATCAAACGGAGCCAAGTTTTTCATTAGGTTCCCGATCTAACCAATAATTCTTTATTATCCGGCCAATTCAAATATACAGCTCAGTGCAGCCATCAATCAAAGTATTTAAACCAACTTTACGCTGAATTCAACTTAACGAAGGCTTTTACTGGCATAAATGAACAAGAAAGTGGTGCTTTTTTTTAGGGGCCAAGCCCCTCATGCCATGGGTCGTATGTCCCGTGTCGTCGTAGTCGTAGGCGGCTTAGTAGCAAGTTACATTGATTGCATGTCAATAAAAACGGTGTCACAGCATATCCATGAAGTGAATGATGATGAGTTGGGCAAAGTGTCCATCCGTCCGTCCGACCATCAGTCTGTTCATCCGTGCGTCCGTCCATCCAAGCGTCCGTCCATCCCTGCAACCGTGCGTGCGTTCGTTCGTCCATCAATCCATCCGTCCATCCGCTTCGCCCCAGTCGTCGTCATTCTCCTCGTGGATATGCTGTGAATTTCTTCCGCATTTACGGTAAGACGGCTTTGTCTTCGATCGTGCCTTCTAATGCTACCACGTTACAGATTGTCCCTCTAGTCACGACCCTAATTGCATTTTGAGCTACCTGAATGAAGAGCCCATACAAAAAACAACTAACTCAACAGTCATTGGCACTATTAAATACAATAGGTGGTTTATTGTCTTTATAGGAACTCCTTAATGAATACATGCCAGGTTGCTTTGGTTATTTCATCGTTTATGTGACAAATGATCAAAAATATTTGACTTTTCAAATCAAATGATCAGAAATCATTTGACTTCAAACTTTTTTTCTTGGAAAAACATGCTGTGGCTGCTTTCGTTACTTTATCAATTATGCGATAGGGGGTCATGATTTTCTCTTCAGACTTTTTTTGCTTGGTTTGCTCGTGCAATAACTGCTTTCATTCTCCCCATCTTTGCAAATCGGCAACATGTGAAGCTTCACGCGAGCATCTCCCTGGCCTGCATCGCCATAACATGGCCAGTTCAATGTTCAGGCCACCCTAACAAACATGTCACATGCGTAGGCATGGACTAATCGCAAATACAGTGCCACGGAGCTTTAGGCTGTCACTAGATTACAATTTTATATTTCAAAGCACTTATTATTTCATCTTGATTGCGCAAACTTCCTCATTTAACCAAATAGTTTGGACGCTGTTATCCCTTTGTTAATCATTTCTTCCCTGGTGGTGACATTTTACACCGTCACGCAAAATTTCTCATTAGAAGCGTGGAAACGAAACGAAAACTGATGATTCTCTAAGGCACTTATTCTATGATTCCCGCTTTAATAAACACCATAATTGTTGCATTTTGGTGGAGCTGGGAGTCAAAAGCAAGCTGATTCCTGATCGATGTCTCGGGTGACGGCAAGGCGCGTAAAATGAGGCGTATAAGTGCCATTTTAGAAACCAAGTACCGAAGCCTTCAAACCAAAATAAAAAATATCCAGGGCTTAAAAGTAATATTGACTTTCAAGTAGCCTGAAATAAATGCTAACCATGGTAACCTGTATGCGGCTCCTAATTTGCGCCACCCCCAAGGGATCTTCGTCCTCATGAGCGCGCTGCCTGCATGCATGCCTTGGGTCTGACCCTCGCCTTCCTACGAGTATACGGTAACCGAGAAGTATGATTTCCAGGCGGCGCGGGGCCGAAATAAATTGGCTATGTGGTAAGGTCTCGCCATTGCAGCACCCCTTCACGGCCGTCACTTGGCGTCTATTTCGGAAAATGTCCCTGATTGATTTGGAGACCCAATGTCATTCTCTCTAGGAGAACACAACTCCTTGCCCTTTTCTACGTTTTCGCCTCTGGTGTACTGTTCTTTTTTTCTGAAGACTGTAATTACGAGGCGTCTTGGACGAACACCTCGTACCTCTGGACCAAATGGTAACCCGTGTGTGACAGCCACACATACTCATTACTAAAGCATGGCTACTTTTTATTGTCTCATAAAAGAGAACAAAAATAACTAATACGAACAAGCAGTCCTTTCTCAATGACAGTAATTGCCACGTACTATTTACCAGACATTTCGTTGTGACGATTTCACGAAGTGATACGCGTTAATCACGCTTGGCTGACTTACCTCGTGGGTTTCCACAAAACACAGAAGTCCTTGAAATGGTGTAGAGCAAAAATTAGTCGTATTTTGTGATGGGCAAGTAGGGTAAGAAAAACTTTGAAACCATTAGTTCTGAACCCCGTAGACACGACTGTATTGGGTTAAAGCAAAAGTGTTCTCGTATACACTTGCTATAAGATCTACGACACAGTTTTTCTCCTGTCGTGTCAAATATGGCCTCACTTTCAGTATTAGAGCCGCCCTCACACCCCGCGGCTAGACGCATTGCTGAAACCGCAACAACACATGAGATCACTGTGTAGTTGACGCAGTGATAAATAGTATTCTTTTTTTTCTTGTTTCCTCGTTATAAACTCCAAAGTACGTTTCCTTGCTCTGTTAACTTCTCGGCTTCCATTAAAAAATTATTATTCATAGGACTGTCTCCCTTTCTTTTTTTATGTGAGCATCAGCTGTGAAGCAATAGAAGCCTACAGAAGCGTGCCGCGTGCAATTCTAATAATTACACACCTTTCCTTGCGCAATGACGATTTTTTCATATATTTTCGGTATATTCGACATATATTTCCAAAATAAATATTGAAAAATACATGCAGATATAGGAATGGCATATGGAAAGTTCCAGTATAGGAAAGGTAAAATCTCAAGCATGGTAACGTCACCCCTGTAACACTAGTTTGCCAGGAGACAATCTAGCAAGAAAAACTTCAAACTACTTGCTTTCCACATACCACTATCTTAGAATAAGATCTACCCAGAACTACAGCAATTTACTGTTCTGTATAATGCGCAACACTCATAATATTGTCACGGAGTGTAATGGTGCCATGGTTGTGCAAGCAAGCAAAGTACCACCAAAAGAAATGATGGGGAGGCATTCTGCCCTTCTTATGTAATTTTTAATTATTTCTGGGCTGCAGCAACACGTGCATGGATTCCTATTCCCTTCCCCTCAATAGAAATTTTGAATAGAATAATTATTTAAGTATGGGTCCCATGACCACGTTATGAATATGAGGAAAGTCATAGTCCGAGAAATATTATGTAAGTTTCGACATCCTGGTGTTCTTTTAAGAAGCATTTAAGCAAAAGAATACGGGCCTCCAGAATTCCGCCCCGAGCAAAATGAGGACTCCGCCAGTGGGATTCGATCCGGCGACTTTCGATCCCACGACTTTTCTTCACGCTACTTTCAATCCCGAAGCTCGAATAAATGACCGATATACCTTCTAGCTACGTCCATGTGTAGCGAAAAGCCTATCGACTAGCGCTAGCAGCTAATATATAGCATCGCATATCTTGCCTCATTCACTGCGTAGTACATGTTGGCTAAATGCAGTAAAAAGGTGTCCCTTGCAATGTTAGCCATTGTATACGTGTTAAAGCAATCATACATGGATTAAATGCGGGTCGGCATTCCTTCTACATATTGCTGACGACTAAACATGTTCATCAATTAATGACGTGGTAAGTATTATATGTGTAGGGGCGTGCATTAGAAGTAAAAATTGAAAATGTAATGCAAATACAAAGTTGCTACAGTACTACATAATACTTAAACGTTTCTACGCTTCACGCATGTACCGAACATGATGACATTGCATGTATCAAAGATGAGACAAAAAAGTGAATTCTGCGCAAGGAGTTCAGAGCCTGCATAAATCACCCTTAGGCAATCAACATATCGGAACGATTAAAGGAATCGGTGTATCAGGGGAGAAGCTCCTTAGGCCGTGGGTTGTTCCCTCCTTAAGGGCCACCGGACTTCATGGGCGCTGGTGAAAGAACAGCGTGAGACCGTACTGTGCAGTCTCGAGCTGCCTATTCATCCATCTCTTTCTTACTCCTATTCTTTTTTATCTCTTTCCTTTCTAATACTCCCCCTTTACCCCACCCCAAGTGTATGGTAGCCAACCGAGCCAAGCATGAATAACCTCCCTGCCTTTCCTCTCTATATCTCTCTCTCCCCATTCTTCCCTTTCTCTTATGTGTATGTATGTATGTATGTATGTATGTATGTATGTATGTATGTATGTATGTATGTATGTATGTATGTATGTATGTATGTATGTATGTATGTATTGAAAAAGGGTTTATTGGCGACTGTTGTGACGGTGGTCCTACGATGAAACACGATCGGGCAAGAGCAACGGTCAAGCAGATGCCGGCGATGATCAGCATGAGCCGAGCGAGAGAAGCCCAGCACCCAGTACCCAAGCGGTGGCGGTGTTGCTTGCCAACGATGCGTTTTCTTCTTCACAATTTGCCCCCGCCGAAAAAGAGCCATCCTGGCGACCTAAGAGTCTGGAGGAGGCAGAGGGCTATGATATGGCTTAAGGCGGGCGACATCGTCCACGCCGACGCATGTCGTCAGATGGGGAAAGTGGCTCGATGAGAAAATTCACCGGCGAGGTTTGCTCCAAAACGTGGTATGGGCCCTCGTACTCTGGAACGAGTTTTGAGGAAATGCCGGGGGTTTGGTAAGGAACAGCCAGCCATACAAGTGATCCCGGGGAATAGCTGGGGCTTTGTGAAGAGTCGGCGTTGTTTTCTTTCTGGCGCTGTTGTTCTTGTGACGTAAAGGTGCGTGCGAGTTCACGGCACTCTTCCGCATTTCGGGCAGCTTCGGACACAGATGGGCATTCGGATGCGTCAGGACGGTATGGAAGGAGAGTGTCGATGGTGTGGGATGGTTCGCGTCCATAAAGAAGAAAGAAAGGTGAAAATCCAGTGGTAGACTGTGCCACGGTGTTGTGTGCGAACGTGATGAATGGAAGAATGCGATCCCATTTAGTTTGATTGGATGTCACATACATGCGAGCATATCGCCAAGGGTGCGGTTAAATCTTTCCGTGAGCCCGTTAGTCTGCGGGTGGTATGCCGTGGTCTTGCAATGAACAACATGGCATTCAGAAAGCAGAGACGTGACGACTTCTGATAGGAAGGCTCGACCTCGGTCGCTTAGTAGTTCTCGAGGTGCACCATGTCGTAGTATGAAGCGATGAAGGATGAAGGATGATGAATGAAGGTCCCACGCAGTGGCACTTGGAAGGGCGGCGGTCTCAACTTAGCGTGTTAAATGGTCCACAGCGACTATGATCCACCGATTTTCATTTCATGTTTTCGGTAGAGGGCCATAGAGATCAATTCCGATCCGATCGAAAGGTTTGGCAGGGCACGGAAGCGGTTGAAGCGCACCGGACGAGTGGAAAGGCGGTGATTTGAGGCGTTGACATTCAGGGCAGCCCATAACAAAATTTCGAACGAAATTATACATTCAGCACCAGTAGAAGCGATGGCGAATGCGTTCGTAAGTTTTGAAAACTCCGGCATGACCACATTGGGGATCGTCGTTAAAGGGGGCGCCGATTTGTGATCGCAAGCTGCGCGGGACAACCAAGAGCCACTTACGACCTTCGGGGGCGTAGTTGCGTCGGTGTAGCAGCCGATCACGAATGGCGAAATGAGCAGCTTGACGTCGGAGAGATTGTGGTACCGCAGTGTTTGACGATGCAGAGAGACAGTTAAAAAGGGAAGCGATCCACGGGTCCTTGTAATGTTCACTGGTAAAGGAGTCGAGGTCGAGATATGCGACGGAGTTGGTACCAGTGGTTCCGATGGCCGAGTCGGGAGATAAAGTTGAACGCGACAGGGCGTCGGCGTCAGAATGCTTGCGTCCGCTGCGATAGATGACACGAATGTCGTACTCCTGGATTTGCAGTGCCCACCAAGCTAGGCGGCCAGAAGGATCTTTCAATGTGGCGAGCGAACAAAGGGCATGGTGGTCCGTTACCAGGTCGAATGGGCGACCGTACAAATAAGGGTGGAACTTGCGAAGCGCCCACACTAGCGCCAAGCAATCTTTTTCAGTGACGCTGTAATTGGCCTCAGCTTTAGTAAGTGTGCGACTCTCATAAGCGACGACGTACTCGGAGTAGCCCGACTTGCGTTGGGCGAGGACGGCGCCTAGACCAACCCCACTAGCGTCTGTGTGAACTTCCGTTGCAGCTGTTGGGTCGAAATGCCGAAGAATTAGAGGAGATGTTAGCAGACTACGGAGCGTGGCAAACGTGACGTCGCAGTCAGAAGACCAGGATGAAAGGTCTGCATCACCGCGTAGGAGGTTGGTCAGTGGTGACATGATCGACGCAAAATTTCGCACGTAGCGCCGGAAGTACAAGCATAGTCCGACAAAACTGCGTAATTCTTGCAGTGTAGTAGGTTTCGGGAACTCAGCGACTGCTCGCAGTTTTGCAGGGTCGGGTCGAACACCATGCTTGGACACGATGTGCCCTAAGATGGACAGCTCTCGCGCGGCGAAGCGGCACTTTTTAAGGTTCAGTTGGAGCCCAGCGTTGGTTAAACACGTCAGAACCAGTTGGAGCCGAAGCAGATGTGTAGGAAAATCGGGAGAGAAAACGACAATGTCGTCGAGGTAGCGTAGACACACAGACCACTTCAGTCCACGCAGTGTGTTGTCCATGAGTCGTTCAAACGTGGCAGGAGCATTACAAAGCCCAAATGGCATTACGTTAAATTCGTACAGGCCATCTGGTGTAATGAACGCAGTTTTCTGGCGATCAGCTTCTGCCATAGGAACCTGCCAGTATCCAGATCGTAAGTCTAAAGAGGAGAAGAATTCGGCTCCTTGGAGGCTGTCAAGGGCGTCGTCAATGCGCGGTAATGGATAGACGTCTTTCCGCGTCACCTTGTTTAATCGCCGGTAGTCGACGCAAAATCGAATCGATCCATCCTTCTTTCAAACTAGAATGACAGGAGATGCCCAAGGACTGTGCGATGGTTGAATGACGCGACGGCGTAGCATCTCTTCGACCTGGTCGTTGATGACGTGACGTTCTGCAGCAGAGACACGGTACGGTCTTTGTCGCAATGGCTGGTGCGAACCGGTGTCAATGTAGTGGTGCACTGCGGAAGTCCGACCCAATTGCGGCTGAGAAACGTCAAATGAGTTCGCAAAGTGCTGGAGGAGATTAAGAAGCTCGGCGCATTCATGGGCACTTAAGGTGTCGGTGGTGGAACTCGAGAAGGTGTCACTCGATGAACATTTCAGTGGGGAAAGGGCATGAAGTTCGGTCGAGGCGCTACTGCACCATTCGTCAGGCATGTTAAGGAATAAAGAGGAATGGAGGTACTCCACTCGGCCGAGACTTTCGCCGGCAAGTAGTGTAAGCGGTGCAGAAAGGGGGTTGTGGACGAAAATATTGCTTCGGCCCGCAGTGACGTCGAGTGTAGCGAAAGGCAAGGAAACGGCTCTGCGGCTCATGAAAATGTCGGAAGGTGTAAAGATTACTGTAGTGTCGTTATGGTCATCGCAGCAAACAGGGACAACGGCAAGAGAGGCTGGCGGAATTTCAGTGTCTCCACGTACGACAAGTTTTGGGGACCGCTCAAGAGTTTCGTGCAAAGGTTCGTCAGACAGGTGCAAAAATTGAACTTCAGGGCGTGCGCAGTCGATGACGGCATGATGATGTGACAGGAAGTCCCACCCGAGGATAATGTCATGCGAGCACACCGAAAGGACGATGAACTCGACAACGTACATAGAGCCTTGGATGAAAATGCGGGCTGTACAGGTGCCGAGAGGTCGAACTGGTTGTGCGCTAGCCGTACGAAGCGATAGTCCAGAGAGCGGCATGGTCACTTTGCGTAGGGAGCGGCAAAGCTGGGCGGCTATAACAGAACCGGCAGCACCTGTGTCGATGAGGGCAAAGGTAGAAACACCATCGACAAATATGACGACGACGTTAGCAGGTGAAGTGCGAGGACTTGGGCATTTCGATGACGGCGCAGTTCTTGCCTCTGGAACTGCGGCGTTCAGTTTTCCCGGTTGGAGGAAGCGGGTTGGGGACGCATTGGGGACAGAGATCGCCCGCGAGGAGACGACGAGCGGGGAGAGTGAGTCGGAGCTGGGGGCTGGGGTGACTGAGACTCGGGAAGATTAGTGTAGCCATACTGCGGTGAAGGATAAGGAGCAGGTGGTGCGTGGGCGGTGGGTCGTACGGTAACGGCCAAGTAGCGTTGCGTTGCGATTGGAAGTGACGACGACAATATCGTGCCACGTGTCCTGGAGTACCGCAGGCGCAGCAGATCGGTCGATTGTCAACAATGCGCCAGGAATCGCTGACACGCGGAGCGGCCCAAGCTGTCGAAAGAGGGGTAGAGTGGGGAGCAACTGCAGGCATGGGTGGCAAAAGCTGCTGGCGGGGTCTGCTGCGTACCACCTGGGCATAAGTAAGAGGCGCGGCCACGGGCTGCATAGCCGGCGCATGGGGAACAGGCATGGCCACAGGCTGCTGGTGGGCAGCGACGGGAACAGCCTGAGCTACCTCTTCGGCAATAACGTCGCGGAGTGGTGAGGGCAGACGAGAGGACGGCGGCTGCTGCGTGAAGGGAATCAACGACAGCTGCAGAGCTACTTCTTCACGCACAAAGTCTTTGATCTCTTGCAGGGTTGTTGAGTAATCAGGAACAGAAGTAAGACTAGATAGTGAGTCAGCGTGTGAGGAAAATGACCGAGTCAGAGCACGCTGCTTCCTCAACTCGTCGAAACTTTGACATAAAGTCACAAGTTCCGCAACGGTGGCAGGATTGCGCGCAAGGAGCATCTGAAATGCGCTGTCATTTATCCCTTTGAGGATGTGTGTCATCTTCGCCGACTCGGGCATGGCGTTGTTCACAGGGTTGCAAAGACCAATAATGTCTTCGATGTAACTGGTGAACGATTCAGATGGCTTCTGTGCGCGAGTCCACAAGCCTTGTTCGGCTCTGGACTTGCGGACAGCGGGTCAGCCGAAAACGTCAGCAAACGACGTTTTGAAGATGGACCACGTCGTAATGTCGTTTTTGTGGTTGTTATACCACATTTCGACCACGTCAGTGAGGTAAAAGATGACGTTAGTCAATTTGTCCGCGTCATCCCACTTGTTGTTTGCGCTCACCAGTTCGTAGTTAGCGAACCAGTCTTCCACGTCGGTCTCATCAGTTCCGCTAAAGACTTTGGGCTCTCGCAAACGAAGAACGCCGGGGTTGCTGGGGGATGGAGTGGAAGAGCCAGGTTCCGCGTTGTTGGTAGCCATGATGGGAGGTAGCGTTTGGTTGCGCAACTCCAGGTTTAGGCGACGGTGAATGGCAGCACCCAGGTTCAGTCGACGGGGAATGATAGCACCCTCCACCAATTGAAAAAGGGTTTATTGGCGACTGTTGCGATGGTGGTCCTCCGATGAAACACGATCGGCCAAGAGCAACGGTCAAGCAGATGCCGGCGATGATCAGCATGAGCCGAGCGAGAGAAGCCCAGCACCCAGTACCCAAGCGGTGGCGATGTTGCTTGCCAACGATGCGTTTTCTTGTATGTATGTATGTATGTATGTATGTATGTATGTATGTATGTATGTATGTATGTATGTATGTATGTATGTATGTATGTATGTATGTATGTATGTATGTATGTATGTATGTAGCCACCTCTAGTTGATGACTTGCTGAATAGATGGTGTTGTGTGTATGTGTCCTTGGGAATAATATAACTAGATGGCTTTAGTGGTTCTCACAGCATATTCACGGAGTGAATGATGTTGAGTGGGGCGAACCGTCCGTCCATCCATCCATGCTTCCGTCAGTCCATCCGTTCGTGCTTTCATCCTGGCGTCTGTGCTTCTGTCCATCCGTCCGTTCATCGAGGAGTCCGTGCGTGTGTCTGTCGTTGCATGCTTCCGTCTGTCCGTCTTTTCCTCAGTCCGTTTATGCTTCTGTTTGTCCGTCTGTCCATCCGTCTGACCGTCAACGCTTCCTTGCGTCCGTACGTCTGCCCGTCCACTCATCCGTGCTTTCGTCCGTCCGTCCGTGCATCTGTCGGTCTTTCCCTAAGTCCATGTTTCCGTCTATCCGTGGGTCTGTCTATCTGTGCTTCGATTCGTTCATCCGTGCGTCGGTCCGTCCATGCGTCCATGCCTCTGTCAGCCTAGCCATCACTTGGTCACTCCGTGGATGTGCGTGATTTTTTTGCTTATAAAAATATTTGTATATAAAAAGGGTAAATGTTAGAGACATGGTTCATTGTACGTTGACAATCCTTTGGGGCAAAATAGGAGGTCTGCCACTGTGCCCGTTTGCGAGACAGATGAACAATGATGCAGTGCGTGAAATTTAATGGAGGTATCTTGCACGGCTCCCATGAACAGCTCTAGTGAACGAGAGCGCAAGGCCCCCTTCTTCGTTTATGTCCGGTTTCAGCGAACCCGCCACATTGCATCTCGAAGCATTCGACGTTGTCAGCTGAAAAAATGCTCGTTGATGCCCCAACTTGCGGGCGCGCTTCGGCAGCGTCCAAGGAACGTGTGCGTGTATATATAAATACTGCACAGCTGTCTTCAAAACGCGCGCTGCCCCAATTTTGTGAGGCGGCGGCTTCTTCCTCCATCCGGGTAATTGCATCAGATCGCCAGCTTTCCATTTCTAGGATGATGCTGCTGCTTCTCGGCTTCCGAGCATGCTCCTAATAAGTTTGGGAACAAGAGGTGAGGTAAAAGAAGAACAATACAAAGCCGAAGTAAACTGATTGACTCGTTCGGAGTAGACACCCCGGTTTACTTTGCAGCTTTTCTTTCCGAAGCCATTGGTTCGGTCACTTTCACCGCTTCCTGTTTCGCTTGACACGCATGTGCAAATAAATGCACTGTCAGCTCTCGCCACCATCTCAAGTTTTTTTTTTCTTTCTTAGTTTGCCCGCTGATTTCATTAGGTTAATCCTGGGCCTGTAGTGAGTGATATCCTCGTTTTAAGACCAGTACGTGATCACACGTGTATTAGGTGAAAGAGGCAGTAAATTTAAGGAGAAAGCCGTGTCAAGGCAACAATAATATGAAAAAACGGGGAGCACTGTTTACCCAACTGGTAAGGGAGGACGTTGATCTTCAGCAAAGTATAGAGGTAAATTTGGTATGTACAAATTAAGAGGTGAAAGTGCAAACTTCTGAGAGAAAAAAACAGTTATAGGACAAAAAAAGGCCAATGATTAAAAATGTTTATTTATTAATATGTTTTTTACGTCTGAAGTGGGTAATTCCCCGCCAAACGTCCCAACAATATGTCGACCATCTCAAGTGCAATAAAAAAATGCCTGAAGTTTCGTATTCAAAACAGCAAACTTCACGAATATTTCTAACGGACGCTTCGGAGCCTTTCGAATTTCGGAGAATATCAGCTATATATGCGCAGTTTGTCAGAAAGGTCCTTCTGAGAGTACAATTTTGCCTTTCAATACCAAATTTGGTTCCGTCTTGCAAGCTCTGAAATAACTCGAACAGTTTTTTCACTCTTCAAGCAGTGAAGCGGAGCCTTCCACATGAGGTGGCACCAATAAACAACACATCAAGCGTGAAAAGTAACCGTTGGCATTGACATCAACTCGAGTGAAGCAAAATGGCAGATCTCACAAAGAGTACTTTTGGGGGCAATGTGAAACCGCGTTAGGCGCGAACAGGTTGCAACGCTACAATCTCGGAAGCAGATATTGCAAGGCCACGTTGGCGGCTTAAAGCTTTTAGATGAGCTATCAATAAAATGGACTGAGAATAAACACATAAAGATGGCTTTCGCCTTTGAGTGGTCTTACTCAATGCATGAGAGACTCATTGACTTTTGCTTGAACAGTTATTTGCCAATGGGAGACGGTACTGTTATGTTTCCTTCTTCAGTTGGACTTCTTGGATGGCTGTTGCCGTGAACTAATTAGATTTAAAAAAAATTACGTTTGTTGACAGAAACACTGCTTTTACTATTGCATATCCACTCCTGTCACCATCAGGTGGGTGCCGATAGTGGTCGAGGAGGCTCCTAAATTTTTCGCAATAGCATCAAGACTCGAGGCTTCGCTCGAACTCCTGAAGTGCTGTTATAACACCACGCAAGCGCACAATTACACGTTTATCCAACATTATGCACAGACAAAGGAGTAATTCGGTCATCTACACCGCAGAAAAATTTATCTAGGCGCGTTTTGATATAGAAAAATTAATTCGTAGTAGGTGACTACAGCGTCTATCACTAGTTTGTGATTTTGCTACGTAAAGGCCCAGTACTTATTGTAATTATTGAGGCACAAACTAAGTAAGAACTTTCCAGTCACTTTCATTTGAGTTTCATACAATACATGTTTTTTATGCATTTGTGAGAACAGCCAGCTTCGTGGCCCAGTAAGACGGCAAGTTGGGCTAGTTCATCGTGGAATTTGGGCCAGTTCATCGTGGAACTGCAATTCATCGTGGACCTGGTTTACAGTGCAGAACCAGAAACACAGACACAAGAAAGGAACAAAAAAAAAAGAGAAAAGAGACTCTCAGTTGCTGTCTCTCAGTTGAGAGACAGTGCCATGTTTTATTTTTTGTTTACTCCTTCCTTGTGTCTGTGTTTCTGGTGTTGCACTGTATTCCACGTTCACGATGAATTCATGGCCCACTGCGAATGAATAGTTTCTTGGCCACTCCTGGACCATGTCTGTTCTTCCCTCCGCAGAACAAATGCATAAAGGCTCTATTCTTTAAGTTGTTTACCAACTCGTAAAAGAGTTAACGCTAATGTAGATTAGAGCGTGGCACAGTCTGCTGCCCTATATAGTTGCGATATTTGATAGGACTGATAGCAATGCACGTCACTCACAACGACTGTCACAGTTTATTCTTCAAGTCGGTAATTTTCTTTTGCCATGCTTCGTCGCGGCCTGGATAGCCGATTGTCGCTGACGCTTGACTGTCTTGTTTTCAGGAAACAAGGTGCGTCTGGCAGACAGAATCGGTACAGTCTTTTGTTTTCGCCTTCGTGGATTGGCTTATTCAGCACCAAGCCTAAAAAAATGAAAAGTCACTTTCTCTATTGCCTTGAGGTGTCTACCAACATGCATCACTTCAAGACCTCCTGTACATAACCACCTTTCTGGGCCTCAAAGCACCTTGCCATTTCCTTCACGCTTTTCCCACGCAAGGAGAAAATGAAAGAGTGCGCGTGCAAGACGCCTTCAGAATGTAGGCGCATGCACGTACTGGCGTCTTGGTGAGCTAGTTGTGAGTTGTGAATAATATACGGTGGCCATTTGACGAGGAGGGCGGAATATTTTGTTCCTACGACCACGGGTAAACTACTTGCACACGAAGAAGTAAATAACCTCGCGTTATGTGGCAATATGTTTGGCAGTGCACCTGCTCCTGCGGGCCAGGGTGAAGTAGAGAATAAAAATAAAGGAGAAATCAATGTCCCGAACAATCGGGACTAGACAGAGCATCGCTTCCACCCCCCTCCTTCTTGTTCTCCGGAGCATATACACACACGTGGGCCCGTTAGAAGTGAGACGGTTCCTTCACATAGACGGGTGGTGCCGGATACTAACCTTGCTCCCATTCAGCTTCACGGTGCTTTTGTTCCCACCAGAAGCGCCATCCTCTCAGAAAACGCCCGCGTCGCTCAGGTGAGCACTCAATGTACTTTTTGAAGTGGACAACAGGGGCCTTCGGGCCTCTGTAGCGACAGCGATGGTGGCGGTAGAACTCGTGGTAGGCGGTCGTAGTCACGAGCCGACGTCCCTCTAGTATATAGCCTACCTGGTGTTTGGCAGGCACTCTCTGCCTGTAATGACCACTTCGCCAAGGCGCCGTTTAAGAGGAGATCGCGGCGGAGACGACGACGACGGACAATAGACATTGTCTCGTTCCTCAGGTGAAATTGAACGGGAACTTCGGGAACGTGAACAAAAACGAAAACGACCAAAAGAAATTTTTATAGGTTGGTAAGTATCTCGCTTTCCGCATGTCGCGGAAAGAGTCGAAATGGCGGTAACCTGACAGTGTAGTCGCAAATGCTAAAATTTGCTTTTAATTCACAAACTCACCCCAGAGGCTTGCTCTAATGCGATCCCCCACAGAAGGAACGTACAGTCCGCTTGACTGAAAGCATTGCAGGAAGCGGAGCTATCATAATATTGCTGACAGAATGTTAGGTGCCAATACACAACCGAAGTACCCATTATAATACTTCTGGAAAGGTGACATGTATTCGTCCCTCATATATACGGGTGGTAAAACATTACCCCACAGTTCTTCGACCCATTCAATAACCGCCGTGAGGAAAGTCAGAACGTCAACAGTTCTAAGGTCTGTGCCAGCAAATTTGGCCATCTCAGTGTGGTTTTCGTACTGATAATATTGCCGCATCGACACCGGTAACGTAGCACCTAGCTTTTGTCAAATACTTGCGACAAAGTTCCCCTATATTGACGTTATCGAGACACATTAAGTGACAGCTCACAGAGACATCGGTTTTCTGTAGCCCGAAGAGGTATATTGTCTGCAAAGAACATCTAGTATTGCCTTTTATATTTTGGCTGGCTGTAATTTGCGCTTCATGAAATTGAAATCACGAATGAGATGACCAAAATAAGAAAGCGTCAATTTTAGAACCCTTTAGCTAGAAGGAACACTGGGGATCAACCTCTCTCATTATCGAAAAATTGGTTCATTGATTTTTCTCTGGGTTCTAGAGAATCTACCCCAGCGCCAAAGCACGAATACGCATGGCTAAGTGCATGTGTGTGTCGACAACTATTTGTTGCTTTTTGAAAGTCTTCGAACTCGTGGTTATGCTTGTTCCACTTCCAATCTCACGTGCGTGACTAGAAAAGCGACGCACTACCGCCAACTCTACCAGCGGTACTCAAGTAAAATTATCGTGATACGCATCTTCGAAAACTAAAGATCATCGAGGCGTGCTCTACCTTGCACTCGCAGGGTGTTTTTAAATTGCGCGAAGCTGGTGGGAACCTACTTGGCGATAATCTGACTAGAATGCAAAATTTTGGAAAGCACACTGTAATCGCGTGCTTAGTCAAGTACCACTCTTTGTCATGCCACGCCCTATTTACCTCGGTATTTAAAATGACTTAGTACCATAATTACTCCTGTGCGAAAGCGGTAATTTGATATTTTGTAGTGCTGCGCACCAACATGCTTCGAAAAAAGAACATTTTAGAGGGCGGAAATTCTAACAGTTGCGAAGACGATCTAACTAAAAAAAAATACAGTTTGAAATAAGCAATGTTAATTTTTTTTAGTTTTAGACTCTTGTCACTGTATTCACTTGTTTCGCTACCTAAATCGCGGGCAATGACTACTGAAAATAGGTGTAGAGGGCGCTTCGCGTAGCATCTGCTAGTGCTTTTGGATCAAGTGTCTATCTTAACTGAGTTGCGCAAAAAAATTCGAAATACATAAGGAAGACACCCAGACACAGGGCCCTTTTCCGTGTGTTTCCGTGTGCTGTGAGCTGTGTCCAGGTGTCTTCTTTTCGTATATGAAGTTTTTTTGTGCAACTCAGTTAAGAGGAATTTTGAGCTCGCCCAGCAGTATGTGCTTCTTATGGAAGTCTACGAGACATAACGGAGCAAAATAGAAGTGTATATAAAAGCACAGTTTGGCACAAGGGGAGCTAATACGCAGCAAGAGACAGGAAATATTTCATTAAAATGGAAATGAACTGCCCTGCTTCAGATAATAAAGACCGTCGAAAAAAAGTGAACACGGCGGCTCTCCATAAATGCGTCTGTGTACTATCTGACATGCTTCCTTTTCTCGCTCTCTCTTTCTCTGTATTTTGTCAGCTTCATAACTTTGATAATACTCTTTTGTATTCACGTGCTTTTTCATTTCAGTAACAGAATTGGTGGAAAAAAGAACTCATAAATTTCGGGCTTGCTCTCCTGTACTCTGTATCACTGGTATCCCACTTCTAAGGAAATTTCGACCGTGACTGCAGTAGTAAAGCATAAATTTGAACCGACATCATGGCTTTCGCATCTTGCGTGAGTTCTCTCTGCCTTGAGAGCATGGTCCTTGCATTACTTATCAGATACCGGAAGTCGCGTACGGCTATTCAATGATCGAGAATTGGTCGCTTTGTCGGGGTCAATGTGACAAGGAAGTTCCTTCAAACCCAAGTGATGGCGCCAAAACGTGATCTTTTCGTCAGCACAATTTTGTTACCGAATTGCAGAATACATGTTGCATGGTTGTTTCACGGTACAAGACTGTCCTGCAGTGGTCATAGTAGAAAGACCAGCACTGATCCCGGTCTTGTCCTCGTGGTATTGCGCCGTTTTGTACCATAGAGTACGTGCAAACAAGCTCAAACATACACGTTTTTTTTTTAACTCCGACACCATTGTAGCGACCTTCGCGTTAGTTTATATATTTGAAGGAGCTGTCTAAGAACGCTTTTTTTAGAATCGTAATATTAGACGGCATGAGGACACCATGCAGGGTCCACGCGTCTCCCCGTAAGTTGCGATTATGTTATCGAAATCCAGAGCACTAGAGTCGTGTATGTGCGACAAATTCCGAGACTCAGTAACCAATTTGTTCCTCTGTATGTGAAGCCTACCGACAGAATTCTTCACTAACGGACAACACTCCAGACGCCAAAACTGCGTTTCTGCATCACCGGCTGTTGAACGCTTTCGCGTTGAAACAAAGAAAGCCATATGAAAAGTTGTCTGTTATTTTGATAGTGTTGTAGGCAAGGCATTTGCTCCGTGTGCCTGCTCTTCTCTCCATATGTTACAATATGTACAGCTCGATGAAACCTTAAGGCCCGTGTGCTTACACCTAGGTGCATGTTAAATAATTCTTGTTGGTTGAAATTTCCGAAGTTCTATGCTTCTTTGTATTATTATCCTAGTTTTGGAACGTTAGACCCCAACAGTGATTACCAATGAACACGAAAATACGCATATCTGGGCGTTTCATCGCTTCCTTATATGTTGGCTTCACTTGGGGCGGAAGCAGTCGTACATAGCGCCTTGAAGGTTCTTTCCTCCACTACAGCCATTAAACGTAGCGCTGCCCATGGCTATGATGTGTGAAGTGAAATACTGCATGGCGTAGCCAGCAAAGCACGCTCGCTTCGCATAGCCTCCTTCCATAGCATTCCTTTCAGAGGCGAAGGTGCAGTGACAAGTGGGTTGTTTCGAAAACTTGAGAGTGATTGACGCGGAGATCGGGATGCGTGGTACAAGTACTCGAAGTCCTATCGTAGCGTCAGGCTGTCACTGCGGAGGTGTCAACTGCTGTGTGCTGTCTTGAAGAGCTTAGTGCTCAGCCCTATCGGCGTGCTCGTTACCTGTTAGGCAGCAGTAACTTGGAAGACGCTAAAATGTAGCGTGGCCACTTTTTCGGTGTAGGAACCGATAAGGTTTATAACCTATAATTCTACATGCCCGTCTCGTCTGTATAAATGAAGAGATAGCAAATACTTCAAAACCGTTATAAAGTGGCTGAATACTGAGCAGCTTTTTATTTGACAATATGAAGTTTGGCAACCATCAACTTGTTCGTGACGAACGTCTTCAATTGATGGCAGCTGCTTAGATCAGATAAACCAGCAATCGTTTGAGCTACTGGTATCAATGTTTACATAGTTCCCCTACCTACAGTGACTATATATGAAGTGATCCAATGGGATATGATTACACATAACATATACATATACTGCTGGTATTGTGACAGCAGAAGACGTTACTAAGCACAAATGATGAATCGGTGATTTAATTTCCTCACTGTATACCTGATGAGCATTTATCACAGCCCTAAACAATGGCCCTGTTGTTTCTGAAATTATAAATATTAATACAGGTTGTTACAAACTATTCTGAAAAAAGCAGTTTCTTTTATGAAAAAAATATCGCTGTTCAATGAAGGGTCACATTGAGCACCCTCTAATCAGTAGCCTTCTGGAAGGTTTTCCGTAGGACATACTGCGTGCATGTACAGATACGCGTATCCATTTTACAGCACGCACTGCACTGAAACTTTCTAAGAAATCTTGAAAAATTCTTTCACGAACGCGAAGTAAATAATTGCTGCCAAACGAAGAAGCCATTTGGTTCGCATCTTCTAGAAACCTTGTTCATCGGCTAAGAGCTAAATGTTCTCCTTTTTAAGAGTGCTTATTCGAGGTGCCCTTCTCTAAATAGATTAGTTTTACTTGGTCAATATTATCAGGAAAGTAGTTTGGATATGTTGACTATCTGGCACAGTTCAAGAAGGAAGCAACACTGTGCAAAGACAAAAGAAAGACAGCAAAAAAGAACGCATCGTTCCGTTGCTTTTTTTCTCTCCTGCATCATTTTCCGTCATATCGTAAACTTCTTTTTTCTCTTTTTTCTGTATGCCTATTACGACTTTGTGCTCTTTGCTATTACTATTGCGAAAATTTGGGTTCGGTGTTCCATAATACAGCGAATGTTGTTATGCAATCACAACAGAGGTCGCGTATGCCGTAGCCGTCCGCCACCGCCGCCACTGATGTCCGTAAACAAATAAGAAAAAACTTAGTATTAAAGAACAGCCAGAACGCAGTGGGATTCGAGCCCGGGTACATGCGTGCCAGCTCGGTGTTTTACCACAGAGCCACGCCGGTGCTTATAGTTCTGGCGCTAACTGGCCTTAGGCAGGCTTCATTTCGGGAAAGAAATCGTGTGAATGTTAGCAATAATGCGTTCTAGAACAGCAAATGAACACTCAGTCGTCACACAAATTAAGCTTCGTTGTTTCGGGAAAGAAAGTGGGCTAATATGAGTAATAAAGCCTTTTAGAACAGCGAAAGAACAACCAGGCGTCACAAAACGCGAATCGCGTACTGAGTGGGTCGAACCAATCAAAAAGCTTCAGGCATAATTCTTCGTCATCAGTCATAGCACTAAAAAGCACTAAATTCTTTGCAAGTGTGTATCGAGTACCGCGCTTCTCCGAAGAATGAAGAAGGATGGCATAGCGAATGCCTGGCCAATCCCCCCCCCCCCCATTGGACATGAGCCCCATGAGAAGGCGCAGAACAAGAATGCCTGCTATACTCATGGCCGACGAGATGGCTCGCGCATGGCATGCTTCTCTCCGGCCGTCCAATTCACCGCGCTCCCCAGCAAAGCTAACGAGTATCGCCTCGCGCTCTTGTCTGCCGCGAGAGGCCGCAGATTGCGGCAGTGGTGGAGACCACGGCAGAGAGGAGAGTGTTCGGGTTTCTGGAGTGCTTGTAATTTCTTTTCCACGTATGTGCAGGAATCCCCACCAGAATTTTCTGGCTGCACTGAAGGCAAGTTTTTTTGTGTGTGTTACCATATTTATTTTGGTTCAATTTACGAAGAAAAGTGTGGCGACTGCCGAACTTTTCTCATATATATCATTGTAAGAAGCTATGAATTCGTTTGCGGCAGTATTACTTTTTTCCATAACGGTCCGTTTCATCTCGCTGCGAAATACGTCAAATTGAGAAATATTGGCGCATTCCAGCATTCCTCTAATAACAAAATAACACCGATGTCATGACTGTCCCGTCTTCACCTCTTCGACGGAACACCCTAATTCTCATGATGATGATACCTATGCCCTATATGCGGCCGTCGTATTCTTCTATATTAAATACCTCTTTTCCGGATACGCACACTAGGGAAAACTGGGCTAATAATCATCATTGAATCGTATTGCCATTATAGTGCGACGCATTGTTTCCGCATTTTATCGCGCACGGATATTTATGAGGTAGTTAACCAAAGCACAGTTACGCTCTTAATAAATGAGTGCATGGGCCATATCACGCAAATGTGCCGACCTGCATTTACCCACCACGTTTTTCGCAGAGAATGTGCCTGAGTTGTCATTGCCTCCTTTTTCGTCTTCCGTACTTTGATTTTGTTTTGGATTATAAAGGAAATATCAGCTTCGGATTCAATTACGGGGCTCTCGACTGCATACCAATTGAAGGGTCGCACATTCGGCAGATCGGCGTCTATCTGAAACTACATATTTGTCAATATAGACTAGTCAAGAAAGAAAAAAATGTAAATAGCTACTGCTATGTAACACGCAATGTTTCATAACAGATACACCAAACTCTGAAGGCTTGCCACGTTATTCTTGAACAAGCAAAAGACTCCATATTCGTTCCTACTTCGGCTAACATATCCACTGAGCACCGTACGACTCACAGCGTCAGTGCTAATACTATACAGCCCACAAACTTCGAAGTATAGTAAGTACTTGCGGTACTTGCGGTACTTGCGGGTCTCATGCAGAGGCATCGCACTTATACATTCGGTGCAAACCTACACCAGGAAAAGCCTATTTGAGAATATATACGCCCAAGCGTTGGCATTGCATCTCGTACACCTTGGCCCGACAATCTCAAATGAGCGCGAAGCTATAGAAAAGCGCAAAAGCAGTTTTTTTTTTTTCTTGCCACATGCAAGCTTCGCCAACAATGGGCCACCTTATCGACCATAAGAAGGAGCGCCGTAGTGCGGAGAAAAGAGCGGGCCCCGCCAACGTTTCTAAGCACGATTTCTCCGCACGATATGAACGGCCGAAGAAATCCCGTCGCATGCCCGCCATGGCCTAGAATAAAAAAGTTATGGTGATTTATGACGTAGTGGGTACCCTGCAAGTGGGCATTGAGCAGCTACCCAGAGTGTTAAAAAAAGGCTCTGAAAGGCCGTTCTTCTAGCTGTCCCTGTGACAGTACTACGCCTTGCTCGCAGGCGTGGCGGTTTTTTAACACGAAAGTGTTTTGTGCCGGGGTGCGTCGTGTTTTCATAACATATTTCCGTCGCGGATATGACTTTGTAAAAAAAATCTCAGCATATTGAAGGAGCATATTGAAGAAGTGGGGTGCGGCGGCCATCCCTCCGTCCGTCTCTCTGTCTGTCCATCCGTCTGTCTGTCTGTCCGTTCATCTGTCTGTTTCTCTGTCTGTGTGTCCGTCCATGCATTCATCCATCCGTCCATGACTCAGCCCGTCTGTTCATTTGTTCGTGCGTCCATCCGTGCTTCTGTTCACCTGTTCATTCGTGCATCTGTCTGATACTTTTGGTTACGCCTGACGCAGGACGAGGCTAGACGAGGGGGAGCTTCACTCCTAAAATATTTACTTACACATTGCAAAGAAGAAAATTAGACGGAAAAGTTCTGTAGTGGGACATCGAGCCAGCGCCCTCACGCTCCTCAGTGCGCGACGCTGACCATTTAGCCACGCGTAGTGACCCTTTTCCACCAAGTTATTGGCGACCCATTTATATACACCTTATACCACAAGCGGTGCTTACAGCTGGGCACTTAAGCATGTTTTCATCATCAGTAGCGAGATGGCACGA
This sequence comes from Rhipicephalus annulatus, assembly GCA_013436015.1. Classification (NCBI taxonomy): domain Eukaryota; kingdom Metazoa; phylum Arthropoda; class Arachnida; order Ixodida; family Ixodidae; genus Rhipicephalus; species Rhipicephalus annulatus. The sequence goes on along the minus strand of WOVY01012307.1, from coordinate 69,981 downwards.
GGAGCGCACGTTTCGTGCAGGCACTCAATAAAGGTCGTTGCGCCATGTCACTCCGCGCATTGATGTGATCGCGTGCGTGGTGTGGTCACAATGCGTGTACATGTTATCCAGAGTGGTGGCTTGATCGTGCGTGCGCTTATCTCGAGATTCGCACGCTCCGTACCTCTTATGCTTTCACGGCAAACTTGCTTTGAAGTTGCAGTAGTTAAAGGGAGCACAAGCGTTACGTCTCTCGCTGCCATGGCTGTATTGACGAAAGAAGCACGCTGCTCGAACACGAAGTATAAAGTGTGACCGTTGTTCCCGCTCGTACAGGTGTATACTTCTTCGTTTGTTTCGTACGTCATTCCTTCTGTTTGAGCAGCGTGCTTCAGGTGTCGAGCTGTGACAGTTGTTTGTCCGCGCTCATCCTGTGTAAGCTCCTTTCCTGCGTACTTTCCGCTTAAGGTGTGTGCTGCAAGTTTCAAGGTGCTTGCCGTTCTTATTATGAATTTGTCATTTATTGCTGAAAGAGTGCACACTGAACGCTCAGCTACCTCTGTAAAGACAATTTTCACTTCCGTGTAACATCGATTTCTATATAGAGGGATCAGGCACGTTTTTAATTACTGCTGCCTGTGAAGGATAAATTTAACGCCAGCGAAACACAAATTAATAGGACAGCCTTCAGAATAAAAAAAAGAAGTTGCATAGTTGTCATATAGTATACTTTTCTGTTAATAATAATATTAATAATATTATTATATTATATACTAATAATATATATTTCTTATATTATTACTACTAATAAATAATGCTATAATTTATATTACTACTAATATTATTATTTTATTATTTAAATATATGCGCTTCAACAATGAATATTTTCGCATAAGTGGCTAACAATATCTATTCCACAGGCGAGAGGAAAGTAGGACGAAGCGCGAAATAACGCACTAGCTAGTCGATCGACAGAGGCCAGAAAAAGTTCCTGAATGCTTTTACCTTTGGAAGTTGTTGAAAAGACGAGAAACAGCAAACAACGTAAGGCGTACAATGAGGAAATTATGAAGCCGACTGTTTAATCAAACATTTGACGGCAAAAGCATGCCCGCGGCGTGGAACTGCCAACAATATATTTAGCGCGTCGCAATTATATAGATAGTCCCACATTACGTATGCGAGCCTAGCCTGCAGATGCAGCGTTTTTCTATACTCAGTGTGGTCAGTGTATCGACGGGTGTATCGCAGTCTCTCAGACGGTGTCACTCGTGCACTGGCTGCCACGCTATCTGGGTTGGCGGCTCTTCGAATGTAACTAAACTCGGAGCTGGCGTTTCAATGATGTTACAAAAAGGCTGCGTGTGTACATATAATGAATCGTGCTGTCCGTTTCCTACGCCAATTTGGTTTATGTCGTCCTCCGGCGTCTATACTGAACGAGTAGCGCCGTATTGTGACGCCTAACTCTTGTCCTTTCGCAGGCGCTGCCTTGATCGTGACTTCCAAGGAACACGAACGTCGTGACCCGTCTGCAGATGCGCGGTCTCGTGACATCTGAATCCGGGCTCGGTAACTTATCCAGGCGTTCCGGTTCCTCCCCAGACAGAAGCGGAAGAACAATCTTTCTTTCTTACTTTTTTTCTTACTTTCTTTCTTTCTTTTTTTTCTCTCTTTCTTTCTTTCTTCCATGGTGTACCAGTATAGCTTTCTACAACGGACCTCTCTAATACGGCCTGCTCACGTTTTCAATTCGAAGCGATCAAATTATTCAACTGGACCTCGTGATCAACTCACAGTTCCTCGTAGGAATGCAAATACACAGAGTTCTCCACTGCTGCTTTCTATGCATTTTCAAGCAGACGCCTGTAAAGTGGTTCCTTATTTAGTTCCCATTTACGTCGGTGTATAGACTTCGAATCGAGAATGCGCACACGGAACGATCATTTCAGCTGGTTATATTTCTAATATTAGATCGAAGAATAAAAGTCGTGCAAGTGAGGGTGCTCTGCAAATACCCGGATGGCCGTTAATTGACGAAGAACAAAAGCCGAGCCGAAAGCAGTGCTAACGTTGAAATAATAACGAACAAGGATTCCAGTGGATCATTTTATCTTCCAAGTTTTCACTATTTATTATGTAAAAAGGCGTACTTAAAAATTTCAACGTGGTAGCATTGAAGAGAACTTTTCACTGAATCTTTCTTTCGGACACCCTGACACGACTGTTTCTTTGGTGCCAATGTCACGTACACTGCGATATGCAAATGAAGATGGTCGCGAACCACGCACAAAATGCGGATGAGGGCCAGCGAACTATAATGTGGGAGCTAAGATCACCCTCACAGAGCTGGGAGACCAACGATAACTTGTCACGAAGGTCAAGAGCGCTGACGAAGTCAGAACGCTCCTTGACTGGGGAGCCCTCCCACCTTAAGTTGACACAGAGCATAGCTCGGGACATTAGTCCTGCTCACCGATTTCTTTCACACCATAAAGATCTGCCGTTGACATTGATAGTATTTCGAGTACTGTATACTACTCTAGGTACTAGTGGATGGAGACCATTGAGATATTTCTGGTTTGGTGGACAAGAGCAAATCTAAGCTGTATTTAGGACCAACAGTAAATGAGTAAAAAAAAAGCTTTGAAGAGTTTTATATAACCGGCCACTTGATAAAATATAATAACACTTGGTGTTTGACGTCTCACAGCGACCGTATGAATATGAGAGATGCTGCAGTGGATGCCTACAGAAATCTTGCCCATCTGGCGTATTTATTGTGTGTTTGTACTGTACAGTACTTGTACCTCTTTCATTTTGCCTTGATCAGAAAGTACGGGACCGAACCCCCGACCTTTGAGTCAGCAGCTGGGCGTCGTAGCCTTTCTTCCACGGAGGCGGACTAAGAAGAGAAAAAGAGAGGCGCAGCCGGTTGCGTCACGCTAAAAAAACATGGTTGAAAGTGAGAACTCCGTGTTTACAATGTCTTCTGCATTGGCGCTAGGAGACGTAAAGTAACACAAACTTATAACAAAAGAAAACACAAGGGGGCAAAAAATAATTTCCGTGACTTACGCGAGACACTGTGTCCTGGTAGAGTGCCGAGAACCCACTGCGTTTCGTATTGCCTCTAAGCGACAAGAAAGGATATCAGCAAAGGCAACCACAACTTTTCGCATGATGCTAATTACCTGCTGTTAAAAGCCCCTATGATGAAATAAATTACCTTTTTATGAATAAAACGCTAGCAGAAAGATAATGATTACCTAATTAGCGATACCATTTTTCAAGACTTCGAGGCAGGAAGCCTGACACGCAAAGGTACACGTTCTCTTTAGAGCGCACCTCTCAAGCACCCGTTCCTACGTTGAATGGCGTCACTATCACTGTTGCAGTTGTCGTCGGTGGCGTAACTGATACAAAGAAAAATATAAAACGAACAGAAAAATGCCCGTGATGGAATGGTATTTGAACCAGGGCACTCTGCATGGCAGACGAGTACTCTATCGCGGAGCCACGCACTTTTTATCTTCATATATAAAGCCCCAAAGGTTCCCAAAAATCACCTCGAAACATACCCTATATACCCGTGCAGCCCACGGACTCCACGGACACCTTAATATGGGCCCGCCGGGCACGTGAATATAGTAGTCCCATATCCTTATCTGAACAATTTTTGTTCCTTTAATCACATATACGTGACTAGTCTAAGTCATTCCTTTCGTGGGGCACCTCATGCCTTCATCATGCTGTAAAGTAAAACTGTGTAACAGAAACTGTTTCAGAATTGGCGTCCAGATTGCAGTCATTCTGGAGATTAGTACCGATATGTTTCTCGAAACATTGCATGTAACTCCCTTCAGAATTAATCCATATATCAGACATGTGGCAAAGTCTGGCTTTCTAATGGTAGCGTTGGCAGCCAATCGAAAGCAAAAAATATCATAATTGTTATTCTCCATCAGCCACAATAATTGTTAACAAAGAGCGCATAATACTTCACAGATGTTTATCTATAGCGCGTAACTTGCCCATCCGCACAAGGACGATTATTGGCGTAGTGGCGGCAGTTATAATTGTCAGAATAATGACTAGCGGCATGGTTTATACATTGGAGTAATCCGAAAGATGTAATACAGTCAGCCTTTACCGAACATTAGTCTCCGTTCAAAATTTGCAGTAGGTAGTATTGTAATCGTCAGTAAAATTTCTAAAAACCTTTAGTTGCAACCTGCCTTATCCCACCACAATGGCGACAGAGTGAACTAACTGGCTTCCGCCTTTTCCAGGCCACGCAATGAGCCAATCCTTTTTCTCTCTTTTTTTTGGCCGAGAGGGCACGACATATCGATTAAAACAAAATGAATGGGGTGGGCGCTGCGTGTCCAGTGAACACGGGGAGCTACCTCGTTCAACTTACTGCCATGGTGGCGCCACAAGACGGGTTGCACCAAAATTCATTAAATAACATGTGAATATTTTTGTGCGGGGGATTTTGTTGAGTAACCTTGAATTCCTGGCAAATATTATTTGCGATTATGTGAGCGCTCCACTCGAATGAGACGTTTGCTTTGAGAACAACGATGTCTAATTTTGAAGGAAATAAGTGTACATCTAAGGGCTCTTTGTTGTTATGCATAATATCAATTAGATTACAGACATTTATACTAAGGCAACCATAGGTGATGACATTAAAAGAATTGTAATGCAAACGTGAAGAACAAATTGTGGAAGAAACAACGACTTTCTCTGGGCACGTACTGAACCTGTGACCTTCGAATAACGTCTCTGACGTTCTACCAAATGAACTACCACAGTGGCTATCACCACGTCCACATTGTCGGGTATATATGTGCAGTAAACGTGAGAGCGTCAGTCTGTAAGCGCCCCACGTATTTCATCCTATGATATTTTATCACTTTAACTTCTATCGCCATTCGGTGTTATAATAAATTTCGTTGTCTCCGACACTGATTTCCTTTCTTGTCGCTCAATGAAAAAAAACAATTTCTTGTGATGACACCTTTACATGTCAGCCGCTTCCTCAAAGCAGACCAATTTCGAAGACAAAGAAAAAAACTGCGTGAAATGCAAAAAGAATTTTAAGGAACATGGAAAGGTGAGCGAGTTGGTACTATTCATTGTTAAGTTATAGAATTGCTGCGAAGACAAGGACAAGCGCCCGTGTATATGCGCTTTCTTGTCCTTGCCTTCCTAGCCTTTCTATTATTTAGTAAGGATTGGGAATCTTTGAGCTTTAGGAGGAGGGTGTTGAATACATTCTACTGAGAAGAAAAGTAATAAAGAGAAGAAAAATACTGCGGCTCGCTATGATAACTTATGGCCACCCATTTTTCTCGGAGTATAGCTGTCGAATTTGAGTCATCTGATTGGAATATGAGGTCGGAAAAAATTCTGGAGCTCACTCCGACTCACCAACGAATTTTATTTCGAGCTCAGGACTCACTCAGAGTCACGAAAATTTTCCTGCGTTGGACTCACTCGGACTTACACTCAAGAAATTTTTCATTGATCGGACTCAGTCGGACTAACACTCACCAAAAATATTACTCACTCCAGACTCACTGAGGCTCCAACTCACGGCTCGATCTGAGTCTGAGTAATTCCCAGTGAGTCAACTCTTGAGACCGTGTGTCTAGAATTAGCTGTTTCAATCATTCTGTCAGTGCTCATAACACCATTATCTCACGTAATCAATACTCTTCTTGGCCCCTTTTGATAAGGTAATTTCTAATACGAGTAGTTGTAAAGCTGCAAGGTCATTTTTCTTGAAAGAGATGACCACATAAGACATTTTTATCAAGAAGCCCCCTGAATGAATTGGCAGAGAGGGTGGTGGAGCACAATCAGCCCCCTACGTCATTCACGTGTCTGATAAATAAATATTGGAATCGGATACTGCTTTGAAATACTTGTGTGTAGACGTGAGTATGAGCATAAATCCAGCTAAGGCCCACAGTCATGCAGAAGATTAGTGCATAGGAGTCTGAAGACTTCAGGGACAGTTTGACTCTTGCATTTTTTCACGCTGCAGGGTCCTGTTAGGAACACTGACTATAAGCAGTTTTCCCGTCACTTATTTTTTCCCGCACGCTTGCTTTTTGTCCACGCTGTTCCCAGTTGTATGGCAGCAAGCCTCAAAATTTTAATTCTCACTGACATCGTTGCGTTTCAGTCATTTGCATCTCTTTATTACTCCCTAGAAGGTCGCTGAATTAAATGGTTTCTTTTGAAGCAGGCTCATATTGAAAGTAAACTATTTGCACTTTCATGCTTTAGTTTTAAACATATTGGGCGCATACTGCAGGTCGCACGTACGTGTGGACATGCACTCGGAACTCAGCACAGTCAACACTCACTGATTCTCAATTCGCAAGCCCGACGCTGCAATATTAGCTCAACGCTCTCGTTAACGAAATGATGGCAGGGCCTCAAAACCTCGATAAGACCCGTCAAAAGAGTCTGCGCCTATTGAGTCATCTCAATCTGTCGTTATTCTACCCCAAAAAGTGTGGCTTACACTTACGCCACTCACGCCATAGTTGTACGTCACGAATTACCCGCATTTATTTCGCACGTTCGAGCGTCAAGAGTCTCGAAGTGTTCAGCGAGCGCTTCACTACGTCAATAGAGAGTTCCGAAGAAAATGGAGAACAAACGGGGAGGCTGCGCACTTCACTCAACTAAGTTCCGGGGTCCAGCTTCCGGTTTCTCTGGGCGGAGCTTGAAACCGCTGCTGTCATTGTCCGAACGCAGGAGCGATTAAAGCTGCCAGCGGGTCCGCGTGAGAGGCTTCAATAGAGCACGCACGAAAGCGGCCGGCCAAAGTAGGTAGGCACGCGGCAGCATAAACCCGCCGCCATGTAGGCGCCTGTAGCGCCATTGTCCCCTCACTCGAAAATAAGGCAGGGTGAACGCCTTCCCAATTTATTCTGATTGTCTCCTGGCCCGGGCGTGCGTTTTTTTTCTTTCTCAGTGTACCTCACTTTCGAGTACGTCTCTGGGTCAACAAAAGCACGCACGCTCGACTTGCTTCGAAGCTGCATGAGCTGGTACAATGGCGATCACAAACTGTAGAGTCGTTGCCTTCAAACCCTCCCTGATTCGCTCCCAAAACATACGCGTCTTGAACTGCTTATTTACGAAAAGCCCGATGCTAACGAATTGGGTGAGGGCTATAGCGTCCGCAGCCTCATCTCGACGGACCGCTGCCACAGAATTTGGAGGTGTGGCGCATATTGAGTATGGAGAGTACGATTACGGCGACACCATTAAAGCGTGACTGAGGCTGTCGAACTCGCTCTGATTCGTTGCCTAATCGTGCCGTCTTGGAAAATATTCGTTTTCTCTTGCATGTGCGTGGGTTTCGTCGCAGGTGGTCCTACTACGGAGGACAACAGTCGATCGCAAATTTACTTGATTTACTTCATATTTATGCTTTTTGTTTCCTTTTCGTTTGTGAAGTCTAATTGAGCACGTGACATAATGGGCTTGGCCATATATAAAAGAGCTTGCGTTGTCTCCGCGTGGCAGGTGGAAACCAATATCTCCCGAAGTTCAATAGGATTGAGGAGGGAATCACTGCAAATGCGCTGAAGAGCCGGGCTAATGAACTTGGCGAAGACACCCTTTTTGCCTGTCCTGTAGCGCAGGCGATGCTATGGCACAGGCATGTGTTTTCAGGGGTTTGAAAGAACTGCCTTATTCTTCATGCTGTTTCACAAAGCGAATATTATACGGTGTAGTAGTTATCGAATTTCCGTTGACCTTTATTGAGACATTTAAAGTTATCAGGCTTCAGTTATTCGAAGCAGAGCTGAAGTCCGACGTGAAACTCACCGCTCTGCATAAAACACCTTTGATATCATTGGGGTGGCTTGTTCGGAAAGTTCGCGTAGAACAGGAAGTATGCTGACGCATGCTTCCTGTTCCGTTCCTGGTATTGTTTCCTTGTCACAGTTTCATGCGCTTTCTTTAGATGGTCCGAGAATTTTCTTACCTAAAACACCATTGATGCAACGCTAGTGAGGTCTGAGTGTACACTTCTCGCTCCTATCGTATCGATTGTGTCTAATCTGACGGTACTACACTGTGGATGTGACTCCTAAAAAAACAGCTTGCACTGTAAGCATGTAGGCTTAGCGTGCGCATGCGTATGCGCCTGTGTTTGCGTACACATGGAGCCGTGTACACGGCGGGATGCCATACACTACGCAGCATGCGCAGCTCTTCAATGATTCTGACTGAGTTGGAAGGACAACAATGGCACAACCGTAATAATTCTTATCAAGACCAGTGTTCATTGCAAGGGAAACAACACTCGCATATGCCGCAGCTTGCATTCTTTGTATAGATACGAAACTATGAAGTCTCAGCAAATACAGTGAAAATCTCGGTGCGCCATCATGTTAAGAGAGCAAGGTAATTGTAGTCAACTAAGTATTACGTTTGAATGTCTGTCGTTTTTTAAACGGGCGTGTAACGGCCACGCTTTATTTACTTGATAGCCTATGTTTATGATGTATTCGCATCAAGAAAGTGCTGCTATGGTGAGATTCTCATGAATTACAGTTTTGAAACAATGAAACTGCATACTTGTACACGTCGAGCGTTGCAGTAGTATCATAGGCTTGTGCACGTATATAAATGAGTACGGCAGATGCTACAAAAGCGTATGGGACATTGTATTTACCTTTCAGAAAATTGCTTCTGATTTAACGAGTTCAATTACTTTTCAAGTGCTCCCATATGGCCAAGCATCTTTGATTGTTCGTGTCCACTGAACACTCGTCTTCTACACAGCACGTATACGCTACGCAGAGTCAGGACGCAGATCAAGAGTTTCATACGCTTGCTGTTTTCTTTCTATTAGAAGTTGCGTGTTTCGAAGAAACTTAAAAGCTCCTCCGAGAAACAGATGCTGCGTACCGTTATTTTCAGCAGGAACCTCTACTCATAAAAGCACTGAATATCGAACTGTAGGCTGAAGACACTATGAAATGAAATTAACTGTTCTAGTGGAAATAACGTTTCAATAGCGTGGACTTGAATTCTGCCCTTAGCAACAGTAGTTAGTCTGATCGTGGTATTTAGTTCGCGGTCATGATGTGTAGATTACTAAATACAACAAAAAGAAGGCATTATGCGAAGGGTATTCGATCGAATGACACTTTACTTCTCAGCGACTGATTCAAACGACATTGGCGTTGGTTTGCGATGGAGCCTTGAGCTGCCTTGATGGCCTAAAGCCCACGCTTTCAGAGCTCTGTGGCCCGAGTGGTGCTAACAACCGGCTTCTGCAGAATAAATAGCCCCAGCAGCAATACACTTACTTCATTCACTGAGCCAGTGCGATTAGGGAGCAGTTCAAGAGCCGTGTAAGGCCGTTATGCTGTGTTTTGCTTCAGTGGTTTTCAGACCTGTTCTTTTTTTTTAAGCTCATTAGTGAAGCGTAGAATGAGGCAGAAAAATAAAAAATACCTGGAGCAACATCTTACTTCACTTCTTATGTAGGTGATGGTATTCGTGACCGGTTTGCCAGTTTATGAAGCAATAATTAGGGCCTTAATTAACACGTACGAGCAACGCATGCATATTATAAGAGGAGATTAGGATAAATAAAGAAAATAAAACTTACAAATGAGAATACATCAGTGGTCAGTCAGGCGTAACACTTGAGCTAAATTGTTAGCTTTCACGCCTAGCCTACTTTTTTTTTATATGTGAACTCTGACTCCAGCCGGAAATGCGCTTGCTCGGATAACATCTTGAAAGAACACAGGCCGATGACTGCGTAAACGAGTTTTGTAAGGAGTGGAACATCAGGATTATTTTCGCTGTTTGAATTCCGGCATTAAAGTTTATTGCAGGAGTGAGCAGCTGAACACATTGCAATGTGAACCATTCCGAAATCTCTATGCTTGATAAAAAAACGTATGACATGCAAGTATTTCTTATTTCAGTTGAATTGGCTGGTGTGTACCGTGAGATCATAGCGTAATATTCGAAAACTCGTTTGAAATAAAACAATGTTTTCATTCAAACAATAGTATTGACTGGGCGGATATGATACCAAGGTTTACAAATTCCAGGTAACGAAAGAAACTGATTTTTTTAATTAGCATCTGCCTAATATATACGCGCTATATGTTAAGTAAAATTTTTTTTGAGCTTTCGTGGCTGTAATTGGGGCTGTCTGAGTTCGCGAAATGGCTCAGTCAAGTGCTAGTCATATTCCCAAGATTACACAGCTAGGGAGCGTCAAAAAGGAGGATGGTAGCTCCCATGCATTTTAATATTCCGGAAACGACTACGCACACAAAATCAGCAGGTTGATGTTTATCTTTGTGTGTTGTTCATCACAAAAAGATTCACATTGGTCACTGCCTAAGGCGATGTTGTTCTTTAGACGTTGGTTTCCCTGCTGAAATTGGAAAAAAATAAGCATGTTCTATTTCTTTTTTATACGCTTGCAAAAAGGAAAAAAATGATTTCATTTATGAAAAGAGAATAAATAAAAAAATGACGCCAATACTAAGCCTATCAACGCCACAACCGAGCTTTTACTAAACATTTTCCTGAACATACCATTCGCTTTGCAGTCGTCAGTTATTGAGTCTAAAATTCCAAGCGTATTCATTAGACTGATGGTCTTGACAGACACTTCCGATAACTCAACGAATCGAACGTTCAGCACTATCAAGACTGTTTTGAGAACGCCAGAAAGGTGAAGTGGAGTTCAATATAGCTCTAAGGTTGCCGCCCCACCGCTTCTAAGTGGGTGATTCCACGTGAAACGTCCCAGCCATTTCTGCGACCATCTCTAATGTACTAAAAATATCACGCTTATTTACTGCATTGAGAACAGTGAACTGCTAAAATATTTCAGAGCGAAAACATTTTTCCTCACGTGGCTGCCTTCTGAAGTTCCTGGAAAGTCGTTTGGGTGTTGCTTGTGATAAACGCTATTTTAAGAGCACCGCTCCTTCTTTCTTGACAAATTTGGTTATTTATTATTATTTATTATTTTGTAAGGTGTCTGAAGCTCAGTAATATTATTGCAGTTCAGCTGACACATACTCCTTTAATCATTCGGCCAAAATGTGTTATGGTTGCATTTTTTCCTATAGCGATACTGAACATTGTGTGAATATCTGAGTAGTAAACACTTACTCCACAGAGAGTACATTTTGAGCAAAAAATATTTGTAGACCTCTCCAGCTGCTAAACGTTACGATAAAAAATCAGTTATTTCAGAAAATAACCATTTTTGTGCACATTTAGACGCATGTGACATCATGTGGTGGTCCTATTTAAAATCACATTTATACCTAAAGGTAAATCAAATAAACAGTGCTTTTTACAAGGCAAGTGTGATAACTACAATATTTTTAATGAAGAAAAAAAAAACAAATGAAGCTAGAAGCTTCATTTGTTGTCCGCAAATATTTGTGGTGCATTCCGTTACCCAAGCTTTCCAAAATATCTTCAATATCATTGCGAAAAGGTATTCTCGCTTTCACAATAAAGGCAGCACATAGGTGTGATATGGCGTTTGATTGACAGAAAGCATTTGTTTCATATGTTAAATTTTAGTTTCTTTCACTACTCAATTACCGGGTCACGTATTGGGGTAGACCGCAACAAAATAAAGCTGCAGAATAGCTGCTTTACTGGTCAAAACTCTCATAAAAGTTTGTCAACAAAGCAGGGTGGCAGAATAAAGTATTGAGCATGCGGCAAACATATACACTAAAACCACATAAGACAACGGGGATTACATATAATTTGGCGAGGCAACCTGAAACATTCGCAAATACATTTGCACTAATACATTGTTCGATGAATCACATACGTTGCATTCATTGAAGTGTATTTGTTGAAAAATATGGAAATACAGTAAAGAAGTGTAATTAGCACGCGTACGTGGAGCTTCTCCAAGTGTTCGGCTTGCCTGTTATGTCGAAACATATAAGGCTGAAAAGTAAACGTACAAACCGAGGCTTCAGATTTCAAATGCTGTTTTACTTGCACCGGATTGTGAGCATTCAGGTGGCAAAATAGTTTTGCGCGAATTTTCACGCAATGTGACCGACAACTCCGCCAGGCAGATCTACCTTCTCCATTTGAGAAAATTGAAAGTGCACATTTCCATTGCATAACACGTCCCCGTTTGCACACGTTTGCGGAAGCATAAACGTCACGTTGAATTCGGTCATGCATGTGTGCTATCTTGACGGTACAGCTTGTGTTATGAAGCTTCCTCCTCTCAGCAATATCTGTGCCGTAAGGGCTTACATAACTAGACCAGACCGCTCTGCACGTTTTTCGTTACCCTTACTTGATTCCCTTCTTCTTTTGATAAAGCTTCTTTACTCGCACACACGCAATGATTCGCGTCCATATTGCAGTCCTCCAAGCTTCGAACCACAGCCGCGTAATTGGCGCTACTTGTACAAGAGCCCGGTGAGATAGAAAAGTTTGATCGACCCTTCTGTTCATTTTTAGTGTTATTTTTTGCGTTTGTCAATCAGCGAACACATATGAAATCGTTGAAGTCGGGGCTTTGAATATGGCGAAACACTGGCAATTTGGTCAGCTTACCACGCAGTCATTACTGACGCCAGCATAAAGTTAGGCACCGATAAATGGCATGGAATCGTGGTGTGATAGTTGCGATCAGATTTAAAATACAAAGTGGGTGAGCAGATGCAGGTGGCACCTCCTAAACTATTTTATAACTTATAATACTTGCGAGTAAGAGAAAAGCGCAATAAACTTATGAGTATAAGCAATAATAAACTTCGTGAAATTTGTGACAGGTTTGCGTGGACGTTGATAACAAAATAATGGACGAATTCCTGAAAGGAGAGAGAAATAATGAATGCGGAGTCATAGCCAGTATTTTTTGCGTACCAAATCTCTGTGTGATGGCTAGGTTTCTTGCGTATGGAAGCCGACTTATTAGGATTATGTAGGACGCCGTAGTATATAGGGCTTCGAATATGTCGACCATCTTGTGTACTTTAGCAGTAGCTAACACCGTACTGCACACGGGCCTTAGCCATTTTTCTTCCACCGAAAGGCTATACAGCCACTGCCGAAATCAAACCCCAATCCTCTGCTTACAGTCGCAGATGGCTCAATCCACTCATTCACAGACGCAGACGGGTGGGCGCATTATATACGATGCCGGTGAAATGCAAAAATCAAAAGCAAGGCTGTTAATTGGGATGTATGTTTCAAAGGTTGAAGTGTAAGAAGGATCTCTGCTTATTCACTTTCTGCAGGTATTCATTATCCAAATTTAAGAGAACACACTACGCTTTGTATTATCGAAACCATATTCCAACTAGTACCCTGTACCTCCTGACATTAAGAACTATAGAAAAAAATACTTTTGCCCCTGATTGGCAAGCTCAAAATATCGGCCAGAGGTTCCGGAAGTGATAGAACAATGCTTATTGTGAGAACTTTCGCACTCCGCCTGAATTGCGTTGTTACGCCATACAACTGTGCAGTGTACTAAAGATATTATTGTGAAGTGAAAAATAGCATGAAAGATATTCTCTAAAGGACTACACACAATAATTGCGTGCCTTCGTGCTTGCGACGATAGAGGCCAGTTTTTTAGCTTTTGACTCATTTCTCTTTTGTAGTTCTTTTTTTAAATCAAAGAATAATTAGGATTTCTTATGTCAATATCATTTTATGTCAGACAATACCAATAGAGACAACACCAACGCTGAGTACAGAAAGAACACCAACGCTCACATCGACCTCATGGTGCTCAGTGGTAAAAGTTTTCTCTTCAATCTTTCTTTACCCCCAGGCAACTGAGAGGATTGTTTTTTTGTTGTTGTTTTTTGCAATAGCCACTTATATGGACACTATCATCTAGATTTTGCCTCCAGCGTCGCCGCCTTTCACCGTATATGTATACGTATCTATATATATAAAAACGCGAGAAAGAAAAATAATCCAGAAGAAGACTCCAGCGCGTGGCATCGAACCTCAGACCTCTCAACTGTAAGCGCTAGGCGTTAGCCCCTGAACCGCGAAAAAGCACCTCCTCCAACAATTAAATGGCAAGCTATTTAAAACTACCACTTCCCGTTGGAGATTGCCATCTCGATGGTACTGCTATCAAGTTTTTAGCATTACCAGGGAGATTGTGCGCCATCTCGCTCCAAATTTGCAGCCGAATTTGATTTCGGTGGCAATCACTGCCGGTTATCGCTGTTCAACCAAGGTTATGTGCCTAGGGCATGATGTGTATCACTCTAGAATGGTGCCTTTCCAAAAGTGGGCGATATCACTTTCCCGAAAGCAGGGCTAATCGAGTCCATGAGAAAAAGAAAACATGCATGTGCTGGCGTGTACAAGCACCTCTATTTCTCCATGGTTGCTATAGGTTCGTGTGTGCATGCGTGTTAATTTGTATCAGCAGGTGCGTTCCTAGACAAACCAACATTGGCTAACGAATCTCACATAAATTGAGAGCACCACGGTTGTCCGTCTATGAAAACTTGAGGTGCGACTTGTGGTGACGCGGTTGAAATGGCATCAGCACCGTATGACTCATTGTTCGCCATGCTGCTGCCGGGTAGGTGTAAGCGCCCGACCGGCCTGATTGAAGCTCCAGGAAGTAGAGTGGGCTGGTAGGAAATCAACGGCGAAAAATTCACCCCCATCAAGTATGACGTCATGATTAAGAAGACTTTTATTGAACGCAAGGGCTCTGCAGCGAAGAGGCCACCAGAGAGAGAGCACGCACACACCAGATGATGATAATCACGACACATGGGGACGATAAGGACAAATACTAAAATACACCGTCGTATCTATTTTTTTTCGTTCTCTAAGCCCTAACCACATGCACGTGATTTCCTAGCGACAGCGACAAGCGGCAGCGACAAACTTGCCTTGTCGCGCCATCGCGTCGCGACGGCTGCAATTGCATGTCGGCGAGAAACTGTCATTGTTGCTAAATTGAAAATGATTGCGTGCTTACCTAAGAATTGTGAAGAAAAAGTTTGGAAATGTAGCTCATTGACAACCTGCCAAATTTATTGCTGCCTTCTGTGTGAAGCCACAAAAGCATACCACGACCTTCTTTTGTCGCAGTATTTGGTTTCACCGCAACAGGGTGCCCAGAAGCGTACGCTATAATGACTTCGCATGACCATTTCGCAATTCAGCAAGCCACCAAGTTGTCACAAGCTACCGCCGAGACATCAAAGCAAACCTTCGATAAAATTTACGACAAAATGTGGCCGCTCTCTCGCTCTCCGAGTTAGATGAGAATGTGAAAAAGGTAGTCGATACATTGCATTTCTATACGCGCGTATAACAAGCGAATTGCAACCAAACCTAGGACCAGGGGTGCTGACATGTTGCCGAAAATTGCCACGGTGGCTTCCGGGCGACAAGCGACCTTTTTGAGTGTGTCAGAAACGCGCGACTCGACAAGTGGCAGTGACGAATGGGCCTCCGCGAGAGCAAATCTCATCGCTCGTCGCTGCCGCTTGTCACTTTGGCGGAGAAATCGCGTGCATTCGGTTTGGGCTTTATACTGCCCTAGTGAAAAAACCAGCTGAACGAGTGTTAGCGCGCGAGGTGTCATCCTCTGAAGGTAGTCGAAGAAAAGAATGTAAGAGCTTCAAGTAATCGGTGCGTTGTATGTTGAATAAGGGAGAACGTTTTAAGAAATGCATTGGTGTTGAGGGGAAGTAATTTAATTCAAAGTGATGGCAAATGAATCTTGCTTGGCAATTCTGGAAAGAGAGTTTTTTTTTGTGTGTGTAATGTTTCCACACATGGTCATCGCATGTGGTCACCCAAGAAAATGCGTGACACCAGTCCTGTCTGCGTAGCTCACGAAGAACTTTGTTAAATATATATATATATATATATATATATATATATATATATATATATATATATATATATATATATATACCAAAAACAAAAGTGATGCTGGGTCCGGAAAATATTATTCGTATAGGAAAGAAGACGCATAACTTCGTACGTGCGTCTTCTTTCCTATACGAATATATATATATATATATATATATATATATATATATATATGGCGACAACAGACGTGTGCGGGCCGGGATGCATACAGTCGGCGGGCTTCGTGTTTGAGACCCCTGTCTTGGTAGCGCTGCTGTATGGAGGCAGCACGATCGAAGGCACCACAGTGTAGCACTCTGTGGTTTGCATGTTCTTTTCAAATGTTTACGGTTCCTGCGTTTGCAAATCGCAAACAAAGACGAAAGAAGAGTCGCCATTTCGGGCAACTCGGCGACTATGCACCGCACCATATTCTCTGGTTGTTCTACGACCACAAGTGCCGAACTAAGTTTTCAGGAAAACCCCTTCACTCCTGACACCTTCGCGAGTCGTATTGTAGTTTTGCGTGCGGTAATGACACGTTTCTGGGCCAACACGCAGTGCCGTAATTGCGGTAGACGAGAACTTCTTTCTTGCTTTCTTGCAGCGTTAGCGCTAACGCGACTGGGATACAGGGTCTACAGCACCAAGGAAAGAGAAAGCGGGTGTGGTGGCTCCAACGTGACGGAATTGTTATTCTCGCGTTCACGTCAGGGCATTCTTTTTGGGCTGACGTACGTCCTTCCGTGCTCCGTTCGTATCCCCACTTCCTTGCGTAGCTTGGACTTAAACAAAAAGAGGTAAAATACGAAAAGAAAAAGGGGTGCATTCGTGACGAGCGCGAGGAAAAATTCGGACGGGCGCGTTCACGAATTGCGCTTTTCTTTCGCGTGCGTGTGCACAATGGAAAGCACCGTTTAAAGCAGCCCACCTTTTGGCGCCACATCAAATGTTCGACGCTGAAATATACGGTGTGAACGATATCTAACAGCGAGCTTAAACGCACACCGCAAGCTCACCGCCGTAGAGCTCGCCGCCTTTAGCGTTCAGGCGGTCAGCGAGTCAATCTCTCGGTTCAGGCAACCCTGTTATTTCTGCCGGAAAAGAACAGCGACTGCTGCGATTGCCACCACCGCTTGTCCGTAGTGACGCCCTCGGGACTTGTCAAAAGTTGGGGCGTTACAGCGTCCAAGCAGGTGTTACGCGTGGGCGTCATCGCGCATTGTTGCTGAGCATTGGTGCACGCGTATGTTTTCGAAACGAGCGAGAGAGCAGCCCGTTCGTAGCATTGGGTTTTGTTTCTTTTGCACTGTATTTCCGTCAACCTGAGTGGTCCCTCTTCAATACAGAAATAAAAGGTCGTCCTCACGAACGACAACTTGCACGCAGGTGACGGTTCTTGCATCGCTTATGATTCTCGCCATCACCTTCTTGAAAATTTACACGTGCAACATCAACGCCCATAACTGCTGATCTTCCTGCAGGTTGTCTGTCTATGCGGTTAGCATTTTATGTTGTTTTCAGTGCTCATGTTCCAGTCTCGGCAACTGGGTGAAAGAGGTAAAAAAAAACCCTAAATGAGAGTAAGACAACGTTTTTAGCAAAGCTTTAATCGCGATATACCGATACATTCTACCACGCCACTGAGGGGAAGGAGGAAAGACGTACACGTGCTTTGATACCACCCTAAATAGGGCCTTAGAGCTCACGGCACGTAAAAAACTGTGTCACTGGAATACTCTCCAAAACATACATAAATGTACTATCATCATTACTGATGAACGACAACCGCATACTCTTCGTCAGTAGTTGTGTACTGATCAATCACCATGTTTTGGCTATAGGGATAAAAAAATTGACAGACCCCCGTACAGTGGAAATCAATGATATGCGAAACACGAATGAAAAAGGTTGATATATCACTTTAAAATCAGCACAACATTAAGAGGTTGGGGTTTTTTATGGCGTACATGACTTCCTTGTCATGATTCTCATGTTTTGATGTGTTGTTTACCTTAGTCATCTATTCATATCACGTGATACGAAATTTATTATATGTGGAGCTAACGAAACGGCCGCGAGCCCGCTATGTGCGTGGTACGTTGTCACGTTCCTACATGAAACGCGTCTCATAATTATCATGTTTGCACCAGTCATATATTTCATCATTCATTGACGTCACGTAACACAAAATTTGGTAGATGTGGAGCTAGAAAAAAAGACCTTAAGCGCATCATGAAGGGCCCAATATACTCCACTGTAGCGTTGACGGGCGCCCACGCTGGGCACAGCGACGATACGTTGGCAAAACGCGAGCATTCTATAGTGGGACGCCACGCGCGACCAGCGTCCGTCGGCGCCACCCGACAGCCACCGGCGCGACATGCGACATGCTGCATTTCACAGTGGTGTTTTCCGTCTGTAACCACTCGAAAACGTTACTATCAGCTTCAAGAAGTTCCGAGGAACGCCTGGGCACCACTCAAGCGGATTTCTTGCCACTTGGAGGTACCAAAGGACTTCAGAAAGCTCGTCACCCATAGGACGCTCACCAAACGCTGACCTGGGGAGCCGCCGGCAGCTGCACCGACGCTGGGGACGCCCGCGTCGGAGCTTCATCCAGCTATGGCTCTCAACGCGGCGACCGACCAACAATACCACCTCCTAGACCAGGATGGTACAGCAGACGACCAAATGGATCAACTCCAGGGTGACCACGATACGGTGAGCCGAGACGCTATCGGCACTCAATCGCATGCAGAAGAGGACGCTAGCTGGCAGGCAGCGAAATCCACCAAAAACGCAAGCAAGAGGCACTGGAGCGGAGGCGCGGCAGCGCAGGGCTCCAGGACCAAGTTAAGACAGGCACGCCAACATTCAAGAAATTGCCAAAGCTACCGTCGTTGCCGAAGGACGATTACAAGATCGTCATTCGTCCAAACCAGGGCCTCCCGCTGAGAAACATTCTGACTCCTACGCTTGCGCAAGCAATCATCGAGGCATGCCAAGCTGGCATCAGAGATGACCATTTCGTCCTTAGAATCAACCCAGGGTCAAACATAGCGATTCTGTCAACCAAATATGAGGAAGTGGCGGGCAAAGTGCGTCTGATACGCGCCCTTGTGCTTAACGGCAGGGCTCACGCTGTCCGTGCATACGCCGCAAATGGAGACGATACTCTGAGAGGGGTGATTCACGGCGTACCGATGAACACCTCAACCGAAACTCTCATGGCGCACCTACGTGTCAGAACGCACGGTGTGGAGATCATCACTGCCAGAATGATAGGCACAACGAAAAGCGCAGCCATTACATTTTTCGGTCCAACGCTACCTCGTACCGTCTACTAATACGGGGGTGAACTCCGCTGCTACCCCTTCCAACCTACGATTCAAGTATGCAAGGTCTGCCGAGAAAAAGGACACCGCGCGGACGTGTGCCCGCATCCGGATCGCCCCATTTGCCGGCTGTGCGGACTGACTAATCCAACGGATGGACATCCATGTTCTATTAGTTGCGCCTCGTGCGGGGAGGCTCACCCCACAGGAGATCCAGCTTGCAAAAAAAGACTTAAGCCGCCGAAGCCTAAACAGCCGCAAGTACAAGCAGGCCACAGTGATAAGCTTCAACAGGGCACTAGCAACGAGCCACCGAGGACCAAGAATCTCCGCTGGTTCTCCTCCGAAGAGGAAGAAAACGACTACAAGTCAGCCGATGACAAGCACAGTTCCCGGTCGCATTCACGGTCCCCGGGCAGAAAGCCGCACTCGCCATCCAAGAAGAGCGCGCCAGCACCGACTCAGCAGAACCTCCACCGCGGTCCTCTAGGAGGGGGAGCCAAAGGCAACGGCGGGGATCAAGGATGCACCCAACAGGCATCATCACTTCCGGTAAGCTGGGCGGAAGCCGTGGCTCCCAAGTCTGCATGTACTCCCCCCATCACACAAAACGTACACTATCAAGCAGTAATCGCTGAAAACAAACAGCTTAAGCAACGCCTTGACAAATACGAGAACAAAATAATGTGGCTTGAAAAACAGCTGGCCCAATTAATGGGAGCCACCCCGAAAACTACAGTCCAGGCCTCTCAAAATCAAACTAGCCACCCAAGCGAAACGCTACGGGACAATGGGCACATCCAACCGCAATCGACACCACCACGAGATCCTGTAGCCAATATAGGAACAGAACAAACAGCGACAAACCTCACGTTGCAACAACAACTGCAGCTAATGCAACAGCACATACTGCAGCAAACAGAAGCCCAAATGAAACAGTTCTTTGTCGAATTTCATGACCTGAAGCGATACGTTCATGAAAGCCTCGGCAAAGAAACGAAGCGTCGACGTAAGCAGAGCCAACCGCGGTCGCAGGTGTCCGACGCCAAAAGCATGCTTACCTCGAACGCTGAAAGCACACCCACCTCCTCGCATCATGGCAATTAACCGACGCATAGCAAACGAGAATCTCACTATATGGTCCTGGAACTGTCGTTCCCTGCACAACAAGCACGCTACACTCACTCTATACATAAAGGCGGCGCTGGTTCCTCCTGACGTAATCTGCTTGCAAGAGGTGGGAACCAGGCCTAAAACAGTTTCTGGCTACAAACTGTACATGGATCCAAATACACCTAAGATTGCGACACTCGTCCGGAAAGAATTGGCAGCTACATGCATAACGGCACCGAACGAAGAGACGCAACACCTTATCGTAACGCTCTGGCCAGCGAAGAAAGGACGCCCGAGGCAGGTTATATGTAACATATACAGTCCCCCACAAGACAGAAAAGCAGAATTCAGCAATATCTTCCACTATTTGAACAACAAGCTTCAACCACGCGACCGCTTGATCATCACTGGGGACTTCAACGCTTGGCACACCACATGGGGTTATAGCGCAGACAAACCCAAAGGTACGCGACTTTTAGAAGCGATACAGCGCTACGACTACACACTCCTCACGACACCGGGCATACCGACTCGTATAGGAAACAGTGTCAACAGGGACACCACTCCCGACCTTACCGTAACCAACAATTTCGTGACCATGCGCTGGAGTGTGCTGGACGACAATCTGGGCAGCGATCACAATATTGTGCGAATAACATATAAAACAGCTCGACTGCGACGCCCGCTCGGAAAAGCCAGACTGACTAACTGGACTAAATATAGAGAGCAACAGGAAGTAGACGGGCCCAAGCCAACAACTATAGCCCAATGGACACCGTACATTAAGGGTCTCTATGACAAGAACACCAAGATATATCAAACAACTACCGACGCACCTGCCATTGACACCCACTTGACACATCTTTGGGAAGCTCGTCGAGGCCTCACGAAACGGTGGCGCCGACAAAAGCTAAATAAGAAACTCAGACTCCGTATAGCGAAAATCACAGAGGAAGTAAACGCATACTCAAAGGAACTTTACAACAACAACTGGCGCACCTTCTGCGATTCCTTAAAAGGCACATTAAGCACGAAAAAGACGTGGAACATCCTACGGAGTCTTTTGGATCCCTCTGCAACAAGAACCGAAACAAACGCTACCCTTCAACGGCTAGCTGGGGAATTTCAATGTGATCCGGATCAGTTAATAGAAGAGCTGAAACAACGCTACACAGGAGAACGCAAGCGGAACGTTAGCCCAACACCCAGTCAAAAATACTTACTGCAGTTGCGAAGAAACCATCGCGCACCTTCTGTGTGAGTGCACCTATTTCAACGTGCAAAGACAAGAACTCACTGCAGCTCTGGATAGACTAGACAATCGGCCTTTGTCGGAACAAAGGATTCTGGGTCATTGGCCAAGCCCATCCTCAGCCCAAAAGGCTTTGAAAGCTTTGCTGCGCTTTTTGCGGACAACTGGCCTCAGAGACAGACTTTAGTGTCTTATACTTTTTGATGTTGCCTTTCCTCTGTCGTAGTTTTTTTTTTTAATTTCTCCTTCTCTTCGCAGCATTTCTTTTTAACATCTTTCATTCCCCTCACCCCTTTCCCCAGCACAGGGTAGCCAGCCGGTCTAAGAACTGGCTAACCTCCCTGTCTTTCCGCCTAAATTCTCTTCCTCCTCTTCCTTCCAAAAATACAATGGAGAACCCAACACATAGCTCGACGCCCCCATAACCTTTGCTGAGGTTTATGCAGCGGCTCAAAGCTTCAAAAGAAATACAGCGCCCGGATTGGATGGCATTACAAATGCCATGGTACGGAACCTCAGCGATGAAGCATTACAAGCCATCACAGACCACTTTAATCAGGAAGTCTGGACACCGAGTGGAAAGATACCTGCAGAATGGACACTGCCACAGGTTGTACTCATACCTAAACCAGGCAAACGGCGAAGCCTTGATCAGCTACGACCAATTTCTTTAATGTCATGCATTGGCAAGCTCTTCGAAAAAGTTATACTCACTCGCCTTGAGCAATACACAGAAGAACGGGGGCTTCTACCAACATCTATGTACGGATTTAGGCGAGGAGTGTCTACCCAGGATATCTTCTTACTGCTCAAAGAGGAAGTGCTTAACCCAGCGCCAGGTAGTCTCAACAATCTACTCGTTGCACTCGACATCGAAAAAGCATTTGATAATATTGCGCACTCTACCATACTAGACGGTCTTGCAGCCATAGGATGCGGACAACGCATATTCAACTATGCCTCTGATTTTCTTGGAAATCGCAAGGCGCAGATTGGCATAGCTGGTACCAAATCATCACCATACGACCTCCCACTGAAAGGCACACCTCAGGGCTCCTTCTTGTCTCCATTTTTATTCAATATCGGCCTCCGGAAACTAGTCCTCCAGCTGGAGACTGTACCAAACCTGGGCTGTGCCTTTTACGCGGACGATATTACGCTATGGGCAACAAAGGGCTCCTATGGCGAACGGCAAGATGTACTGCAAACCGCTATAGACATGATTCAAGGCTACCTCACTGCTGCAGGCATTTCGTGCGCACCTAGCAAATCGGAATATTTGCAAATAAGACCCCAACGCACTCGGTCCAACCATGCACCCGCGCTGCAGATAGAAATTGCCGGACAGATCATCAACAGGACCCCAGTAGCTCGAATGTTAGGCATGCACGTGCAAGAAAACAACAGCGTAAAGACTGCAATAGGCAAACTCAAACACACCGTAAAGAGTATTGCATCCCTTATAGCTAGAATTGCGCGAAGTATTGATGGGATGACAGAGGCCGACACGGTACGCCTTGTACAGGCCTTCGTTCTCAGCCGAGTCACGTTCGCTCTTCCCTTTCAATCAACACGCAAGCCCGAAATAGAGCAGATTGACAGACTCATCAGAATTGCGTACAAAGCAGCATTGCGACTTCCGAACAGCACAAGTACAGAAAAACTCATGGGACTCGGCATGCATAATACGTATGAAGAATTGGCCGCCGCCACGCTAATCGCACAGAGAGAACGACTCACCACTACGCTCATGGGAAGAACACTGCTACAGAGGCTAGGATACCCTCTCACCCCTCAATATTGTGGCGATGAGACAGTCATTGTACCTAAGCAAATACGTGATCAAATAATCGTGGAACCAGTTCCAAAAAACATGCACCCGCTCTACAACAAAAAGCGCCGTCAAGCGCGAGCACGAAAACTCCTGCAGAGAAGTAGCGATCCAGACGCTTACTTTACCGACGTCAGTCTTTATCCCGCGCCACCACAAGGCTCCAGAAAACAAGCATATGCATTGGCAGTGACTAACCAAAGCAAAGTCGTGACCTGCGCGTCCCTACGCACCAGATCAAGTGCCACCGCAGAGGCAGCAGCCATAGCCTTGGCAATCAGAGAAGCCGAAAGAAGGGGGCGCTCAGCGTATATTTTGACAGACTCACAAGCTGCATGTCGCTTATACCTTAGAGGCACACTTCCAAGGTGCGTCACTGATATTTTGGGGTCCATGTTGTTGGAGGCACATGGCGTCACTTGGTGCCCAGGGCATAACGGCCTGGGGGGGAACGAGGAGGCAAACTGCGTAGCTCGCGGACTTACTGGCCGAGACGCAGGACTCTCCTCAGGACACCTCACAGGGCATCATGAAGAGCGAAGTGTAACAAGCAGGCAGATATTGGAAAACCAACGCCTTACAAGACGCACGTACGCCCCTCCACATCCGAACTTAAGCAGCCAACAAGCCCGGGATTGGCGCCGCCTCTAAACGAACACATACCCCCACATATCAAAACTACACGCAATTTTTCCACAGATATACACAACAGGGGTATGCCCATGGTGTAGTAACCACACAGCCACACTTACACACATAACCTACCAATGTACCGAGCGGCCAGCCAATGCAGTATCTAGGTTGGTGCGCTCACTACAAACACTCACAACGTGGTCTTGGGAGGCACGGCTTTCCGAGCTGGCACTGGGGAGCCAACTGGTGACCCTAGACCAGGCCCGGCGAGCCGCTGTGGCCAGTGGGGCTCTACAAGAGGGCTCCACCCGGGATTACTCGCGTAATTTTAATTCTTCAATAAAGTTTATTCTCTCTCTCTCTCTCTCTCTCTCTCGCTGCATTTCACGCCGATGCGTTACCCCGACAACACTGCGTCTCCCTCTTTTCGTGACGGAGGGACGCCGCACGCGCTTAAGCACGCATGCGTCAAAGCAACGCAGCGCGGCGCGCGCCTGCGAGTTTATGCCAGGACCGGTGCCTGGCTTGGCAACGCCGGCGTGACGCAACGGAATGAACGCAGGCAAGCACGCGCACCACGTCACGTCGAAACATATTGGCGCCTTCATATTGGCGTGTCATGTAAGAACGTGTAGTCACGTTCTTACATGACACGCATCTCATGATTATGATGTTTGCACCAGTGACATACCTTCTTCATCCATTGACGTCGCGTAATACAAAATCCAGCATATGTGATGCTAGCGAAACGGCCGCAAGCGCATCAAGAGCGTAGCAAGTAGTCATGTTGTTACAGGACACGCCCCTCATGTTTATCATGTGGCACTATTCTCATACCTTCGTCATCTATTCACGTCCCGTAATACCAAACTTGGTATAAGTGAAGCAGGTGAAACGGCCGCCAGCGCATCATGAGCGTGGCTAGTAGTTATGTTGTTACATGACACGCATCTCATGAATATCATCTTTGCACCAGTCACATACCTTCGTCATCCATTCACGTACCGCAACATACAATTTGGTGTATGTGACGCTAGCGAAATGGCCACGAGCGCATCATGAGCGTGGCATGTAGTCATGTTTTTACATGAGAAACATGTCATGATTTTCATGTTAGCGTCTGTCGCATGTGTTCGCCATGCAATCATCTCATACCATACAAGTTTTGCAACATCCCATGTGACCGAAACCACCACAAGAGAGAGCTGCAGGACTATGAAATGTAAATCATGACATTCATGACATACATGTCAAGATTTTCATGTGATGACTAGTCAAATATGTTCTTCATACAGTCATGTTATGTCATACCAAGTTTGGTATCAATACGAAACGAAACGGCCAGAAGAGCTAAATGTTGTAGGCGGCTAGATAGATAGATAGATAGATAGATAGATAGATAGATAGATAGATAGATAGATAGATAGATAGATAGATAGATAGATAGATAGATAGATAGATAGGTACGCTCAATGTCGCCGAAGTTCGCTAAGAAACGCTTCGTGTGTAATAATTATCGCAGCTTTGGTGCCCAGCCCGATGGAAAAGTGCAGCTGTCTAGCATTACTCATTTCTGGTTATTTTTTTCTTTGTTTTATTTCACTCTCTTGTTATTTTCTTTCTCTTTTTGTATCTGTTTCTTTATATATATTTCTTTTTCTATTTGTTTATTTCTATATCTTTATTCCTCTTTTTCCTTTTCTTTCTCCATCTATCCTTCATTTACATTTTACGCTCTATTTCCGCTTTTCTTTGCTTCTTCATATATCGCTTTCGATATGTGTCCGCCCCTTTCACTGCTTTTGATCTCTTTTTGTGTTTGGTTGCTTTTATACTTTTCGCCCTTTTTCTTTGTCTTTCTATGTTTTTATGTAATGACTCCATTTTCTTTCTTTTTATTTCTCGCTCTTATGGCACGCATTTAGGGAGCCTCGTCCAATCTCAACTAGGCAGCCCACACAGCTGTGCGAGGACTAGTGAACCAAGTAGTTATCGGGGGGCGCGACGCTGATGCTTTGGAGAACCATGGCCCTCCTATCTCGTAATTACGAACTGACAAAAATTTTTACCTCGGTGCGTTGACAATACCCTCTACTACACAAAAAACTAAGCAGACCTCAGGCTCTGACACTCGGGCTTCTTCAGGTTGGGGCGTACCCTATTTCTGCGCTATTGAACAAAATTGATCCCGAAACACAGCCAACTAATACATTTTTCTTCGGCCACGATATAGCTGCCTTGGAACATATGCTAAAGGTGGTGCCCCAAGTGATGACTTCCTGTGAGGAAGTCATCACGCCGTCCAAATGGGAAGGTGCTATTGCAAGCTCCAGACTCGAACAACAGCTATGGGCAGTCCACCGGGCCCGCAACGCATCAGAGAGACTTGGTCTTTCTGTTCCGACGTGGGAGTGGCCCGCAAGGTGCTGAAGCACGTTCCGAAAGATCAAATAAAGTTCATTCATCCATCCATTCTTGTTTCCCCGCATTTCTATTTCTTTCTTTCTGTTTCTCTCTTTTTCTTTTTTGTACGTTTTTCTTCCCGTCCCTTTTCTCTCTCTTTCCCGTGTTTCGATTTCTCCACTTCGCCAAGCAGACTATTCGTTCAACGCTCGCACCTGCTGTGTTAGGCTTTTCAAAATCCTATGGCGCAAACGTATCTGAACGTTTTTTGCAACACCGCACCATCTACAGTGCACAACAGCTGCCTAGTTAGCAAATCGAAAAGAAATGTGAGTGTGCCAGGTGTTAAATGACCACAGACACATCAGTGACAATATATATATATATATATGAGGGAAACAGAGAGAGAGATAGCCGGGTGAATTTTATCAGCTTATCACAATCTCTCAGAAGGAAGCAGGAGATCAGAATCAGATAACAAATTCACAGCCAAATTGTGCACGGAGATAGTGAATTATCGTAAAGCAATACATATTCATTTTGTTAAAATTTGTAGACTATCTGTGTCCAACTCCGTGACAGTCCGCTAATTTAGTTCAGACAAGTTCAGCGTCTAAGTTTAAAATGCGCCCGTAACACCATCAGCTACTCAGAACCAAATACAAAGCAATGAAGGCCAGTTCACAGAGACCTACATTAACAAATACACCAGTGCCAGCGACGTAATGGAGAACCTAAATTCAAAGCGCGCTGGGCAAACTTCTTGCGACGTCCGACAGATGGCCACACCAGACGGCTCTTGAGGAGAATGGTTCTCCTTCTTTTAGTAGAGTAGTTTTTGGAGAAGCGGTTCGAAATTGGAGGGAGAGAGAGAGAGCCCCAATGCAATGAAAGAGAGGGTGAAAAAACTCAAACCGGCTTTCACCGAAGAGATGAAAAACGCTGCAAGGAGGTAAACTAGAGACGGCAAGGAGGAAATAGGAGGAAGGTTTTGAGGAGAGGGGCGCAGATGAAACAGAAAGTCGAGCGTCGACTCGTTGGCCGCGTTTGCGGAACTTGGGGGGTGATTGCGGTGGATATGTTGAGTCCGCGTAGAGAGTCGTCCTCGCGGACTCTCCTCGTTCGGATGCCGTTTCTCGAACTTTCTCGTCGGCTCTGCCGGTTTCGCGACATGATGGAGCGGAGGCTGCAAGACGCCAGCAGCGACTGAAGAGCTTGTGCGTAGGACGAGGCAAGACGCCCCGCTACCCGCAGAAGTGCAGAGAGTTTTCCCAGGTAGACTACGGATCGTGACCATTAATGAAGGGGGAGATTATCGCGAAGGCAGCACTCGTAAATGATCGGTGACCTTTGCGAGAAGGCATGCTTCCTTTTCTGTCGGAACGTTTCGTTTGGACATACCCTGGAACCTCGTGGGTAATTGTCCTGGCCCAAACTTGCTCACTTCACTTCGTGACTTGCTGTGGATGCTCAACCGTAAATTGGGATCTCTCCTGTTTGTTAATTACCTCTCCCTCTTGTATACATAGCGCTTCCGAATGCAAATTTAGTCACTTGTTCAAAGCAACGAAACACAAGTATGATCATGTGAATGCTTCAGTTGTTATCGGACTGAAATTTGGGCCAAATTTGAGAAGCAGGGTCACGAATTAAGCAAAAACTCAGAAAAGTGGTAGTAGGATTTCGATCTTGTGTGTTGCTGCCTGAGGACTACTTTTGCGTTCACCAGCACTGACCGGGTCTAGGGGTCAGACATGTAAGGTAGCACGTTGTGCTATGCGCACCCGCCACACGCATAAAGCGGCTAGTTTGGCACTACTGAGAATAGCTTGATCTTTCCTCGAGCCCTTCTTTGTAGCGTAAATTGCTTGTCAAGTCCTCGCTTTGTTGACATCTCTCATACCACGATGTGCACTCTCCTCAAAGGACTGAAAATTACAACAGTTCAATGAGAACTGCTACTTCTGAATTCCTTGGAGACAGTCCTTGCAGACCTTGTTTTAACCATCTTGAATTCCGCTCTACATTTGGACAACCGCAGAGAAACTTGCCTCAAATACTTCCAGGTTGTGACGATCTAATTGTGCGTAGTGTATGCGCTTACATTTGTGTGCGAGTATGACTGGTTTTCTCGTTCCACCTTGTTTTTTCTATTCTTTTCCACCGCTTTTTCTTCTAACGTGTAGGGTCGAAAACCGGGTAAAACCTAGTTAACCACATGCCTTTCATTCCCCTCTCTCTTGTCTAGACAAACGAAGCAACACATGTGGAAAGCTACAGTCGTTACGTACACAAAATATCGGTCCTAAGTGCTATCGTATAGAAAAGCCAGCCACTCAAGCACGAGCGCGTAAAATAATATTGTCGGTCAGTTTCCGACACAACGAAGCGTTGTGGCGGTTTAATTGAGATGCGCACGGGTGTAACACTCCTTTAGTGAAGTTCCCATGCTGCCGTTGTCAGAGTTCGACTCAAATTTTAACAGCGAAGCAGTTTGAAAACAAGGTTCGCGACGAGGTGTAAACAAAAAACTATCATCATCATGGACGGCCTCTACCTTACGGCACATTCGGGTGGTCGTTTTTGAGCGCTCTGGCCGTGTTTCGAAGTGGCGAATTCGGCAATTTTATGGCTCTACAACGAAAATAAAGTGGTATGCAAGTCCTGTCCTTCGTTGCTGAACGTCTGTTTGCCCGAATATTTTAGCGGCAGTGCTTAGTCGCTATTTTACGTAGATTTTTGAGAGCCGCCGGAGCGCTCGGAAACGACCAGTCGAATGTACCATCATACGGTACCTTGCATCGCCTAGCACCTGACGAAGCTGCGCCTAGCGCGTGCAACGTAATAACACGGCGGGGGCATGCTCTGTTCAACCTCGTGGTCATTTCCCGCTTCACTCACTGAACACCTGCTATTCTGCCGCACCTGTTGGTCCGGTGTGGGAGCTAAAAACTAGGGTTGGCAAGGGAACGAACACAAAGAAAGAGAGAACAAGGCGAAAGAAAAATAAAGTGAAAAGAAGAAGGTTAAAAAGCGGAGAAATAAACATACACGAGAAACAGAAAGGAAAATAGAAAGCAGAGCAAAGAGTAAATGAAACAGAGGTACAGAGAAGAAGAAACAAAACGAGATAACAAAATCAAGACATAGGGAAAAATGAAAGAAAGAACGAGGTATTAGAAAGAAAGGGAAAGAAGGTAGGAAGAGCGAGCGAAGAAGAGAAAAATCAAATGGACAGAGAAAGAATAAAAACAGAGACATAAACATATTGTAAAAACAAATAAAAAAGAAACAAATCGAAAAAAGAAGGAATGGCAAAAAAAGAAAATTTGATAGATAAAAGAAAAGAGACAAGTGTAGGTAGAATGAATGAGAAGAGTGAAGAGAAACAAGAGAGGCCGCCCAGTTTCGCTGTTCTGTTAGGTTTGTCCCCTCTGCGAAGCTCTCTTTCTGCCATCGCGGCAAGCAAATACAAGGTATCCACTACACGCCATGACGGTGACGATGACAATGATGATCAAGGACAACGACTTGCTTATGCAGTAGATGACGTCTCGATATTGCTATACGATGCATTTCGTATGAGTGAAAATAACGAACAACCACCGTGGGTACGTGCCCACACATTGTCTCAGCCAACCTCAGGCTAGACCCTATATAGCACAAAGCAGTAATAACGAAGGCCAAATGAAACTCACAACTGAACACATCATGCAAGTTATGACTACTTAACATTACACATAACTCTACACAACATTGTCACTCATTCACGTGCTTGAAGGCTCAATCACGGATGATTTGCAGTGACATTGAAACATCCCATTGCTTCGCACATGCATCATGATTCACTTCGTGAACATGCAGAAGCTTTTTTTCCTGTTTTTCTATGCAGTATCTGAAATTTTTTGTTTTCGTTAAAGGGGATGTCTGGTGCATTTTCGACAAATCATGGTATGGGAGTAGGAGGAGGAGGAGGAGGAATAAACTTTATGAGAAACCAGCAGGTTAAGGTGGCCGGGCCTAAGCCTCCCATGAAGGGACGTCAAGGGCTTGCCTCGACGCCGCCTCACGGGTGTGCTGGTTCGCCCAGGTTTGGTCGTCAAGAGCGGGGCTACGCAGAGCTTCATGAAGCTTCGACGAAAGGGTATTGGAGTTTTCAAGTATTATCGACAGCCCTACAACAGGTTGGGTGGTTCACTTCACTTAGGGACTCGTCAGTATTTAATTCGCCACAAAATTAAGTGCCAAACCAATACCGAAATGTGTAGCTGTCTCGTGCAACGGCCCTAGGAGGAGAAGGAAGGAAGGACGAAGGAAAGGGAGGTTAGCCAGTTCTCAGACCGGCTAGCTACCTGGATAAGGGGGTAAGGGGAATAAAAGATGACAAAAAAGAGACGTTGAAAGAGAAAAAAAAGGAAGGACAGCAGTACGATCCCCGTCCCTAATAACGACACATCACACCCCACCGCAGAGCATACATGGTCCACGTATTTCTTCCTAAATACTAGATGGTGATAGGGACGATTCTATGTTGTATCAAGCACCCAGCTTTGCCACCCCTTCGGAACTTGACAGAGCTGTTATAGTTAACAAGAAGTTTGTGTCACAGACTAATAATCAAGAAGAAAAAGGAAATATATAGATAATGACATTACACTTTCAAGTGCATCAAATCTTGTTTTTATTTTTTTATTCGAAGGTTGTGCCCCAAATATTTGTTTAGGCTATTGAGACAAGTGGACGTAAATAAATCTAAAGGAGTTCTCTCTGTATAAGTGGTTTTATAAGATTTGAAGAAAGTGTACGGTCGCCGAGAAATATTGAAAAGCAGTGGAAACAAACAAAAAATCTGTACTTCCGAGCTGCGAGGCAACCTAAGACAAGAAGGGAATGTAGAAACGCGGTACTCCCCCTGCTTTTCCGCTTTCGGTAGGCTGTGTGATGGCGCTGCCAGCAGCACTTCGTGTGCGAGATAGCCCTGCAATTTAGGTGGTTTAGAGCTGGGTCAGTTATTTTTGGTTGTGAATAACTGGGTAAATTATGAGGTAAAGGGGTCTGTAAGAACCGCTATTTCAATTTTTTTTTTGTCTAGGAAAGGGGGGAAAGGCCTTTCTGTGTCTGTTGTCGTTACCTCCTGTTCTTCTAAAATTATTCTGCATAAAAGTGACGGCCGACACTGTGGGCAAGTGATTGCAGCGCTCGGCTGCTGACCCGCAGGTCACGGGATCGAATTCCAGCTGTGGCGGCTGCATTTCCGCGGAAATGTCGTAGGCCCGTGTGCTCAGATTTCGGTGCACGTTAAAGAACCCCAGGTGTTCGAAATTTCCGGAGCCCTCCACTACGGTGTCTCTCATAATCATATGGTGGTTTTGGGACGTTAAGCCCCACAAAGCAATCGAGATGCTCGAGATCCGTGCCACTGCGCTATGTCGGGGCACGTGAAAGATCGCCCCATTAAAGTGTTTGGGGACCTTCGCTAAGGAATCTCTCATATGCGTATCGATGTTTTAACACGTAAAACGACAGTTCGAGAAAAATGACATTTGAACTACCTTTTCACCGGCTCTAAAGAAGGTGCTCATTTCCTCTTCCACTTTTTCTATGCCTCAGTCTATAGCTCTCCTCGAGAATAAAAACAAATGTATGAAAAAATTGTACTGGATCGGTAAACGATCTCATAGGGTTACCAAGCTGCAACGGTGTGAGTTTTATTTTTATTTATTTAACGAGGGGCAGATGCGCGAATATTGAACGTTGGCGTCAAATCAATTCATGTAAAAAAATTATTTTCACGTGATGCTGCCACCATGCAATGACATCACTACGGCAGAAATCGCCAGAAGCCATGACGTCACGATGGCGTCAATTATCATGCAATGTGACGTGAAATGTTCATGTCATCACCTTACATTGCGGGTTGGTCAAAGAGGTGTAGATCACGTAAGCCTCACAAAAGCACGTTACATGCGCAAAGGTTGTAAGAAGGAGTACGGTAGGGTAACTATGCGTTGACTGTAGAGGGAAAAAAAAACAGATGGCTTTCCTCTTCCAGTCCCATTGGCCAAATGCATAGGGGCCCTCTGATTTTTTTTTTTAATTTCCATTTCCAGGTCCGTTCGATTCAACAAATGGTGTCGCTAGCAGCCAGTGTGAGTCTAGGCTTTAGAACTTTAGTGATA
Organism: Rhipicephalus annulatus; assembly: GCA_013436015.1. Lineage (NCBI taxonomy): Eukaryota > Metazoa > Arthropoda > Arachnida > Ixodida > Ixodidae > Rhipicephalus > Rhipicephalus annulatus. Next base: position 37,332 of record WOVY01012307.1, on the reverse strand, counting down.
AAGGTATAATAGGAACGTCATTAGATTCGGACGGCATGATCACATGAGCCTCAGTAAGCCTCAGTCCTAGTAAAATCAGGTATGTGAACCTAACTTTCTTTCTCATTTTTAAAATATTCTACATAGATTTCACGCAAAACTTTTTCAGGTATCCATGGAACGCATTGTGACAAAAAGCTCATTGTCTCACAAAATTAACACCGCAAAAATTTTAACAATTTGTATGGTACGAGCGAAGTTACAAGGATATGTCGCACTATGCAATTGCACTTTCTCTTCTTTTTTTCCCGATGAAAGCGCTGCATGCTAAACGGAGAGAGATAGTTATGAAGAAAGAAAATATGCTACGCGCACGTCGTGACATTAGGAACTTTTTCCCTCTTTTTTTTTCTTGTCGAATGTGCGACTTAGTGCGATCGCATATGGACGCGTCAACAAGTCGCGGCTTCCCGCGGCTGTCTCAGTTATGACCGAGCATGCCATGTTCAAATCAGTCAGTGACTGATACAATGGCTGCGACGAGCAATTTGTGAGCTTGTAGCGTCATTAAAAAAAAGAAAGCAATCTTTAGTGTCCCTTCGGTATTTGTGAACTCAACGCTGCGTAGTGAACTGTATTATTTCGTGTGAGTGTTCTCGGGAGCCTCGACTACCGATTGGAAGCGTTTTCTCAGAATGCTAAAAAAAAATCATATGCATGTACACGGAGTGAATGATGATGAGTGGGGCGAAGCGCTGGATGGTTTATCACTTAACCATGAATCATCTGCGGATATTGCCACTACATCATCTATCATCAAAGACGTGACAACCACTTTATGTATGTATGTACATATATATATATATATATATATTTAACAAGTTTTATTATTCGTGAGTGGAAGCCATACGTCGCTTCCGTTCCACCTTCATTATAACGGATTTATGGTCGTTGAAGTGGTGAATTGGTGATGGGGCATAGTGGGATGTTGGCAAGGATGATGTAGGGGGCAGTTTACAAAGATGGAACTATAGGCGGTCACGTACTAATAAGGGATGGAAACAGCAGGGCCATCTATGGTTCTTTATTGCGCACCTGGATACAAGCACACGACCATCTTGCATTTTAAATTGACTAGTTCTCAACAGCGTTTGCTTTATGGTCAGTGAAGTGGTGGACCGGTGATGGGGCGTCGTAAGATGTTTGCAAAGACAAAGTAGTGGGCAGTTGGCAAAGGTGGAACTATAGGCGGTAATGTGCATATATACAAGCGATGGACAGACGCACGCCTTTAGGAGCTTCGCCCTTCAAAGTTTTGCAGGCATCTTTAGGCAACTGTTCAGGGGCAGTGCGACCACTCTCTCTGGTAAGTTCCCTACTGTCTGGAACCACAAGCTGAACAAAGCAAATTATTACTGCATACGTGTGTGTGTGTGTGTGTGTTTTTTTTTGCCGCCCGCGCCTTTCATTTGAGGTATAGGCCACATTATGATGGAAGTGTTAGATAGTTTCACGAATACAACTCGCTGGTCACGACTAGAATAAAGTCACTGTCTTGTCGCGTACGTCGTCAACCACTTCCGCCAGACAGTGGCACATACCCGCTTGATTGATTGATATGTAGGGTTTAACGTCCCAAAACCACTATTTGATTATGAGAGACGCCGTAGTGGAGGGCTCCGGAAATTTAGACCACCTGGGGTTCTTTAACGTGCACCCAAATCTGAGCACACGGGCCTACAACATTTCCGTCTCCATCGGAAATGCAGCCGCCGCAGCCGGGATTCGAATCCGCGCCCTGCGGGTCAGCAGCCGAGTACCTTAGCCACTAGACCACCGCGGCGGGGCAGTGGCACATACCCGCGAATGGATATGTGCAACTGGTATGCGGGTATGTGCCACTGGTAATTCAAGGTTTTTTTTTTACTTAGAAAGAGCGAGCACACACATGGGTAACATTGCCGCTTGTGCATCAAAGCTTGTGGAAAGCGAGAATTGAAGTGCGCAACAAAGATGTATGAGCAAAGTAATCTAGAGAAAACTTGATATATAGTGTAGTCCAAGTAAGTTAGATATTTAGAGCCCTGTCTGAACCACCTGACGGTGTCACTATTTGTGATGCCCTGGTAAACATGAAAATTTTCGGAGCATGATTCAGTCAGTGAATCACCGATGCAGTACGTGTATATACGTTCTATGTTGAAGGAGGTCATAAAGAAAAAAAGTGTGATGTAGAATTGTCGGTGTGTGTGTGCGTGTGTGTGTGCGCGTGTGTGCGTGCGTGCGTGCGTGCGTGCGTGTGTGTGTGTGTGTGTGTGTGTGTGTGTGTGTGTGTGTGTGTGTGTTTACTTTTCTCATGCATGACATTATGTGCACAATTAGCCATGGGTACATAGCAATGTTGGTGCTCGTGAATCTGACCGTTAAAAAACGGGTGATTGGTGAGGCGGGAACATTGCGTATAATATGTGTTTTTATAGTACATATTATTTGCTACCTATTGTTTACTAGTATGCAAGAAGAATTGTACAAACTCATGGCGTTTGTAATGGCGACGTTATTACGTTCCCTGACCTCACTAGCAGGGCTGTAAAAGACGTGACAAGTAGTTCATAAACCGTACTTAGTAAGTACTCAAATTCTTTTTTGTAAGAATGTATGACGTTACAGAACAAAGAACACGCCTTGGTAAGAGTTTAGCGCAACGATTATTAGGGACGGCCGTCCGCATTATCCGTGTGAGCGAAGAGAAAGTGAACTAAAGCAAGATGTATGAAACCGAGAATGAGGAAGAAGTGTAAGCGCCAGGAAAAAAAAAAGCAAGTGAAAGAGAAAGGATCCAGAGCAGGGCGCGCATTATGATTCCACGCATGCCTTCCTCGGTCAGACAGAAAAACTCTTCCCGGTATTTTCTTGACGGTGATAATTCTTCTCTCTCTCTCTTTCTTTTTTGTCTCACAGAGGCTCGCCGTGTTGTCTGTATAGAAGCGACCGTGGGCTTTCCCTTTCGCCGGTGGAGCACCGGCCGTTTCTGGATCATCACGGCTTCCCGGCAGGCAGCGCGACTTTCACGACAGGGGTCACGCGGGCGAAAGAAAATTGGCCCGTTTTGCGGCGCAGATGGCGTCGTGCTGCTCTAATGTTGGCTCTGGGAAAAGGGCGTGTGACAGTGCATCGATCACGACTCCCGGGCGATTACTCGACGGGCGAGATTATGCGGGCCGGCTATAAACGGCTCCCACAATTCCCTAACCTTCTTCTGTGAAACAGTGTATATAAGTACAGCGGCGGCATGTCTCTGTGCACAAACAAAACAATAAAAAAGAAATGAGTGGATAAAGCCAGCACGGTGCCAGCGCGAGGCTTGTGCCCGAAATGGCAACAATGTATATGCAAGCGTGAATCAGTAAGGCTTACTCACTGGTGTCATAGTTTAGAAAGCCTTAAAATGGAAGTATATAACAACCTTTAAGGAACTTAAAGCGCAATAACATTGTTCACACGCTTACTTTGACACCAGCGATAATTCGCTATTATATTTTGTATACGTCCTGTTACGAGAAACAACGAAAGACGAAGGAATAGAAATAAATCCTGAAAAAATAATGAAACTACAAAAGAATGAAGCCAATGTCTCTTAACTGAAATTTGAAAAAGATGAAATAGAATGCTCAATTAGCCAGGATCAGGTTGATTCCGTAGTGCAACAGATGGATGGGTTGAGTTGTCGTGGCCCTTGGTGATTGCACTGTGCCAAACTGGCCACTTTACGACCCCGTCTGCATTTGGATGAGAACTTATTGGAGACTCCATGCCTACACTATCAGTAACTACATTGAGCTTTCATTATGGCGCACTTGCTACACATTTTTCTAGTTATTTGCGATAAAAGTTGCAAGCCACCCTGAAGACTACACTTTTCAGGCGTACTGGCTGATGTGTGAGCACGTCCTCAAGTGGTTTTATGCGCACCAGTTCACCGTGCGCCTTCGAGATGAAGCGGAGCTCTTCATGCTCAATATCATTTCACTGTACTCGAAGCTGGACTGCTATTGCGGTAATTCTCCTGACCAACATCGGTCTTTGGCATGAAGGAGGAAGAGCTTTAGTAATCCTAATTAGTTGTTGGCTAGTATCCTTCAAAATTAGATTAGCCATAACTCTTCTGAGAAGCTGCCTACCGGAAAGTGCAATCATATTAAGTAGTTACATTAGTAATTAATTTATTTTAAGAGACAAGTGGCATTAAAGCAAGAAACAAGAAAAAAAGCTCTTCTCATAAAATTGCAGAAAGTAAGGGGGCTGTTTCTTGGTTGAGTTGCAAATTCATTCTACGGAGGGTGGTGCTAGTTGCAGCGGACTAAAGGAAGGCACATGGACATGCAGACGGAAACGCCCTATATACACTGCTTTTTATTGAAATTTTGCGATACATACATTATATACCTTTTTGGCCACGTGAAAACGTAAGCGCACTGAAGAATTTAGGAACACCAGCTCTTTCGCTGCCAATGCAATCGAAGGTGTGATGACACTCTTCTCCCCTTCGTTGATTATGATCCTTGCTTCTATGATTTCCCGAGTGCACTTACCTTTGTAGTGCAGGTCGCGGGATCGAATCCCGGCTGCGGTGGCTGCATTTCCGATGGAGGCGGAAATTTTGTAGGCCCGTGTGCTCAGATTTGGGTGCACGTTAAAGAGCCCCAGGTGGTCGAAATTTCCGGAGCCCCCCACTACGGCGTCTCTCATAATCATAGCGTGGTTTTGGTACGTTAAACCCCACAAATCAATTATCTTTTTAGTGGCTGATTATGCTACATCTTGATGAAAACAAAAAAAAAACAGGTTAACAACCGCAGTCATTCCAATGAGCAGACAAGTGCCGATCTGTGTGCCTACAAACGTTTCGCTTGTGCTCTGGTCGGAGATTGGTGATACGCTGGCCTGTTCGGCTGATATATTTCCATGCCCATGCCAGTGGTGATCAGTATTCCACTGCTGCTGTGCAGAGTACAAAAAAGTTTTGGTAACTTTAGGGGCGAAGCTCCTTAAATCGGCACCCAATCATCCCTCGTCGTAGTCGTAGTGCGTAACCAGTCTTTCGCTTTGACTTGCAAGGTGGTGCTGGCGGGAGATTTATCCTGTGCGTTGTTAAACAACGAAAAATTCGCAGCGTGAGCGTTAACTTAAAGCCGAATTCTCCTATCTCTCATTGCCAATTAGCAGCCATTGGCATGCACTATCTGACAAAATAGGATTGCTAGGTTATACTCGCTGGGCATAACCTCCTTTCGTATTGGAAAGGTTTAGCGAGCGTTGGGCCACAGTGTCATGAATAGAGTAAACTAGTATATACAACGAACTGGAGGTGGTTAAACGTGGGAAGTAGACACAAAGCGCAAGCCGTAAGGAAGTGTGCATATGCCACCTCTCGTTTAGTCCGTGGAATGTCCACTGCATGGCAGTGCTTCTATATGCGGAATATATGATGAAAAGATGCGAGATGGTGGTACTTGGAGTGTTGACTAGATGGACGAACGGACTCACAGACAGATGCATGGACGGACGCATGGATGGCTGCACGGATGAATGGCATGGACAGGCGCAAGGGCGGATGCATGGACGAACGTAGGGACGGACTTACGGATGGATGTGTGGACACACGAACAGACGCACGCACGGACGAACGGATGGACGGTCACGCAGCCGGACGCTTATATGATGAAAAGATGCGAGGTGGTGGTACTTGCAGTGTTGACTAGATGGACCAACGGACACAAAGACAGGTGCATGGACAGACGCAGGGGCGGATACATGGACTAACGCAGGGGCGGACGCACTGATGGACTTGTGGACACACGAACAGACACATGCACGGACAGTCGGATGGACGGTCACGCAGACGGACGCTTATATGATGAAAAGATGCGAGGTTGTGGTACTTGGAGTGTTGACTAGATGGACGAACGAACACAAAGACAGATGCATGGGCGGATGCATGGGCGAACGCAGGAACGGACGCATGGATGGACGTGTGGGCACACTAACAGACGCACGCACGGACCGGCGGATGGACGCACGAACCGTCACACAGACGGACGCATGGACGGACGGAAGCAAGAACGAATGGACGGACGAATGCTTCTCCCCGCTCTCCATCATTCACCCCGTGGATATGCTGCAATTTTTTTCTGGCACCATTCGGCTTTTCATTGACCGGGTCTATTGAACAGCGAATGGCATAGCCAATGAAGGAGCTCAAACTGTCAGCAACCTTCGATAGCATTGTCAGAGAAAGAAATTGTTCTTTAAATTCATCATTGCACTGAAGTTCGCACGTGGCCAGAAAAGCGATGTATATATGTAGGGTGATTTGAAAAAAAAATCACAGCATATCCATGGAGTGAATGATGATGAGTGGGGCGAAGCGCCCATCAGTCAGCCCATGCTTCCGTCCCTCCGTGCGTTCGTCCATGCGACCGTCCGTGCGTCCGTTCGTTTGTGCGTGCATCCGTCCATTCGTGCGTTCATGCGTCCATCCGTGTGTCTGTGCGTGCATACGTTCATTCATGCGTGCGTCCATCCATCCACCCGTCCATCCGCCCGTCCATGAACCCGCCCTTCTATCCGCCCATTCATACGTCCGTGCGTCCGTCCGTGCATCTTAATCCGTCTATCCGTCCGTCTCTCTACCTTTCCGTTTATGCGGCCATCCTAAACATGAAACTAAACATGAAACTTGAGGCACAATGAAAGAGGAAACAGCTTCACTGTCTGATAGCTTGCATAACGTGGTAGTGTTTAAGTTTCTTTTTACATTAATCCTATATACCGCTATCTCACCACGGTTTTGTCTCCATGGAGTAAAGAAAATTACACCATCTCCCCTACATAGGACGATGCGGAACATCACGATTAGCTTTAACGATGAGCTTAACGGCGGTATTTTCCGGTTTTCAGTGTTACTTTTGCGGTGAGTTTTGTGTGTTATTACGTTGTTACCTTGGTTCATTTTTCTGCACCACGTGAAGGTTGTCTTGGAAAGAAGCATCATCACATGTTTCCCCTCGGAGAGGTGGTGTATTTTTTTTTTCAAGAACAGGAGAGATTTTCCAACGCCACTAACCCTGAGGTCAAGATTCTGTGCTTATATACCGGGTGGCCCATGAACAGTTGTGCAGCGCGAGCAGTCGGTTTTTCATTCAACAAACTTGTTAACAGATGCCGCCTGCTTGGGCTTTGCGAGACGCTGCGGTGAGGAATGTCTAGAGGAGAAGAGGGAGCGAGCGTAGCTTAGTAGACGCTCCCTGCGTAGGCATTGCGAGGCAGGAAAGGGGAGCATTGAAGAAGAGAGAGAGGGAAGGAAACGCGCATGCGCAATGGAAGAGCGAGCGCGAGCAGGCGGTAAAAGATAAGTGGAGATAGTAACATTCATTTGTTGGACAGTGGAAAGAACGATAGTCGCGCATGCGTAGTGTGAGTGCGGACAACGGACGCATGAAATACGCGTGAGCAAGCGACGCTCCGCATCCTAAACAAAGCACCGAGCCCTTGAACCATCGGACTCGATCCCTTGCTGAATTTTGTGTCGAATGGTTGTGGCACCCGCGCTCTCCCGACGCCAGCGCAGCTCTCGCCGACTGGTTCGCCTTCCGCTATCTCCTGACGCGACGAAGCTCTCACTGTCTGCTGTCCCATCAACGGACTTCTTCCACCGTTTCCCAATCCTTCTCTATTTTATTATTTACTTCTCCCTCTATCCCTTTAATATCTGATTGATTGATTTGTGGGGTTTAACGTCCCAAAACCACCATATGATTATGAGAGACGCTGTAGTGGAGGGCTCCGGAAATTTCGACCACCTGGGGTTATTTAACGTGCACCCAAATCTGAGCACACGGGCCTACAACATTTCCGCCTCCATCGGAAATGCAGCCGCCGCAGCCGGGATTTGAACCCGCGACCTGCGGGTCAGCATACGAGTACCTTAGCCACTAGACCACCGCGGCGGGGCCCCTTTAATATCTGCTTATCTGTTTCCCTAGTTAGCTACTGCTGAGGTATAGCCATTAGATGGAGACTCTTATTTTCGCTTAATTAAGAATCACTTCCAGCCTGAACCATCAATAGCACTTTCACCAGCGTACTCTTGTCCTGACATATGCGCGTTCCTTGCCTTTGCACTTCGGAAGCTCAGGAAGGAGACTCGTAGAAACGGACAGATGAGCCGACGAACGCGTTCGCTATAGATTCATGTACAACTCATGCACACCATTCGGATGAAAATCTTTGCGGGGATGAAGCAGTGTGTAGAACTATTGTGATTATCATCGTCATAATAAGCGTGACTATTCCCAGCGCAGAGCCAAGGCCTCTCCAAAGTTCTGCCATTGATCCCGGCCCTGTGCTTGCACCTGCCATGGTGTACATGCAAACTTTTTAATCGCATCAGCCCACCTAACTTTGTGTCTCCCCCTCACGTGTTTGCTTTCTCTTGGAATTCAGTTAGTTACTCTTATTCACCTGTGGTTATCCTGTCTAAGCGCTATTTTCCCGATTTATGTCCACTTCTGTTTTTCAACTATGATATTCCTAACACCCATTTGTTCCTTAACCCACTCTGCTGTCTTCCTGTTTCTTACACTCATACATACAACGAACTTTATTTGAACACTAGAGGGAATAACTGAACGAGGTCCTAAGGTCCCTTCCACCAGTCGGCGGTTCCAGCAGGTCGGAAAAGGAAGGTGAAGAGCCTCCGCGATGTCTCTGGCCTTCCGTGCACCAGGTACACTTATCATTTCCCCTTACATTGCTCGCTTCTCAGTCCTGAATTTAAAATGAACCCTTTTTGTAAGCGTCAAGGTTTCTTCTTCGAAGGTGAGTACCGGTAAGATGCAGCTGGTGTTCACCTTCTTTTTGCGGCATAGTGGGAAGTTATACTTCCAATGATTTGAGAATACTTGCCGAATGGGCTTCACCCCATTCTTATTCTTCTAGTTATTACCCCCTCATGGTTCAGCTCCATGGTTACCATAACTGTCCTAGGTAGGCGTAGTCGATTACAACTTCCCGTGTGTTGAAACCTATCGCGGAGTGGTGTTCTCCACGAGGCTGCTGCACATTAGTTTTATGCATACTATTTTCAAACATTCGCTCTACCACATTTCATGAGGATGCCTAAACCGACCACCAAACTTAGAAACCTTTTTAGGTCAGTACAATCTTTCTAACACTTTCAATCAATGGGAGGCACAGCTCACCAGCTCTAACCCAGAGGAGCAGCCTGTCCCAAACCCTTGAGAATAATGTTTTTCCTTCCTTCCTTCCTTCCTTCCTTCCTTCCTTCCTTCCTTCCTTCCTTCCTTCCTTCCTTCCTTCCTTCCTTCCTTTCTTTCTTTCTTTCAGGCATACTCTCCTGCTTCCCGTGGCCAATTCAGTGATCATGAGCTGCGATTCACTCCAAAAGGTAATCACCAGTTCAATTGTGCCAGCCAATTGCAAGTAACTAAGCTACTCTTCACTAACTGTTATTTCTAACCCTTCTGAATTTAGGGCCCTGAAAACCTCCTGTAAACACGCAGTGAAATGACCTGGGGAGACGGTACCGACGTGGACGCGGTCCGCCTCGGTCTGAAAACACCGGGCTCAGGACACAAATAAAGTTTTGCGAATGAATGAATTGTGTCTCCCTGCCATACAGCCTTCTTTATTAGGATTCGGTGGCTTTATAGACGATAGTCTTTCTTGGGGACCTCGACGCAAAAAGCTTGGTCTGTCTGTGTGTTTAGAAAAAGTGGGAAACGATTTGAGTACTAGGTACTCTACTATGAGAGGGCATAGAGCTGTCCCGTGGGCCTCACTCTTAATGATGCCCTGTTGATAAAAATTATGGCGTGAACGAGTTCACACGCCCAAGAGATACACTCAGATCAACAAGAACATATTTCGGGGTGGGGTTTATTTTCGAGGTGGCGTTTGTCTGTTTGTCCACCTTCATTGGTATCGGGAACCCTAAACAGCAACAGAACATACTCGAAACGACCGACGCTATCCGCAGCACCCACCAATATTGCTCAAGATTCAGTGTTCATACTTGTGTGATTGTGAAATAAAAAGCAATTATTGCGCATATCTTAGGCACCATAGCAACGTGTCCATAATCTGTATGTGCATCTTTTACAAGAAAAGGCATACATAAATAATTCTAAGAACCATGGCGTTTATCACGCTGCGCTGACCATGCAACACTTCCACGAAAAGTCAAGTGTTTCCGACGCTTTGCTAAGACGTCACGGTGGTGGCACCTACCCGTCACCTTGCGTTCTACACCCTATCACCTCCAACACGGGTGTGCACGCGGCGTGCTTCGTTTTCCAAGATAACTGCCAGATAGCACTCATGTCTCACATGTGACGTGACTCGATGCGCTCGTTAGCCTTCGCTGCACGCTCGAGGCACTTTAACACAGCGCCTCCAGAATGCCATTCACCGATTTTCTTGCGCAAAACATCAAATAAATGTTTTGTTCACCCTCTCCAGATGGTGATAAGTGACAATTAAGTTTGGAGTATAGTGCAGCGAGATAGAGCACCGGAACAATACTGCAAGTGAAATAGCACAAAGGCCGCCATCTTATGCAGGTTGATGTCGCGTTATGCATGATTTTTATTTTAAAAGCGTGCTCGCGCTTAGTTTAAAAACGAAGGACATTAGCTACAACTAGCAAAGAGAAAACCGGGTGGGGCAATTGGCTGCAAATTATGCAAGGCTAGATCCGCCGGCTGCCTACAATACCCTCAACCTCAACCTAAACCTAAACCTCCAGACGTAAGACTATCGTCTATCGACAACATTTGCACTGTAACATGCAGATACGGTGCCAATACTTTTATGGTGGGCAATGATGGTTGTGAATTCGCCGTGAATTTCTTCCAGTATATTTATGTATGCCTCATCGACACCCCGATTCTGCATTGTCTGCATGACTGCTAATAGGGGTGTAAAATATAGGCACGAAAATGTTGGTGTCTGCAAGTTAGGGTCTGTTGTGTCGTGCCACTAGCAATGCGTGCCGCGCAGCCACTATAGTGCCATAGGCACACTTTTCACGCACGCGTTATGAACGACTGCCACTAAAGAGAAATCGGAGCAACGCACAAGTTTAAGGGAAAATGGAGGCTCTTCGAGATGAATATTCTTGAACACAGTGTCACCGGAGCCAACATTTGGACAAGTGGTCTTTTTTATTCAAGGCAGCACCCTTGAAGAAGACAAAACCCTTTCTCCAAGCGTTTGCTTGAGTGACACTCACTAGTGCAAAATATTTGTTGCTACACAGAGATATTAACAATGATTTATTTTCTAAGCACTGGACAGAAACCGCATGGGCCAACGACAAAGTCCAATACAGTTTCTAGCACTTGGATGTTACTGCTACAAAAGCAATGTTGGACTAATCCAGAAAAGGAAGGGTGATTTCCTTACCGCCCGGCTTAAGTGGCGTTTATTTTACGTCATGCTTAAAGTGTTGAAAACGCTAGTCCGCGATGGTGAAGCAGTGGTTATGGTGCACGACTGCTGACCCGAAATTCACGCGATCTATCCCAGTCCCGATAGCCGTATTTCAATGGTGGTGAAATTCTAAAGGCACCTGTACTGTAGGCTGCGAGTACACGTTAAAGAATATGAGATGGTTCAAACTTCCGGAACCCTCCATTAAGGCATCTCTATTATTGATACCATGGTTTCGGGGCGTAAAACCCGAGGTGTTATCATGGCATTTGTCTTTATAAGACCCCTTGGCATTCCTCGTGTACTCCTAGCCAGAAACGCTATAACAATGAAATTGTATTGCAATGAGAAGAACAGACAACGCCAGATCATTAAGCTAGCTATTCTAACATTTGATGTTGTTGTCTCTCTCGCTGGCCGACCACCTGGGCACTAGCTGCGTTGCCGCCCTTTGCCATTACATTCAGCCACGAAACCGTAGATGTGCTGGAATTTCTTCTGGGGGGGGGGGGGGGGTTAGCTGTTTCGCGCTGGAAAGCCACGCATCGACTTGTCGTGGAGATTGGTCGAATATACCTCTGGTGGCCGGCTGTGTGCTGTGGCTGTGGCGTGTATATAACGGCCAAGCTTGGCATCACGTTAGGAGTAGGGTCTCAGAACGACATCCGAAGAGACATCGTGGTTAGTATAGCTTCTCGGTACTTCTCTGTTCCAGTTTCAGAGAACCAGTGACATTATCGAGAACACCGGCAAAAAAGCCATGACCTTCGCTTGAAGACGGAATGTTTCGTGGCTTTGTAGTAAATCAACATTCCTTTCCTTTAGCCATGTTAGCGACGTTGGGTGGTTGATAATCCTCTTTTGCTTTGTTCTACAGCAGCTCTAGAGGCGCTCCGAGTGGCTCACCAGGTGCACTGAGTGTGGGTGTAGTACAATTGTCTTCTGACTACATGATCCGCCAACTAACAGCGGAATCAGTGACGACGCAGCTATCCAGCGCGTCTTTTGCAAACAATTGACACTAATGCGTTGGCACAATGTTACATTTGTTACATTCTTTACAGGTCTCCAGTCATGTGCAGTGCGTCCTCTCCTTTCAGCACGTCCGCTATTATTATGTGAAGCTGCTCCTGGTCCTTTTTGAGTTCTCGCATTGCGACTCTTTTTACTTCCATACAGAAAACGCGCAGGCGGGTTTCGGCATATTCTTGATGGGTGTCTGGCCCCTCTTACACTTTTCGTCTCACTCCGCACATTAGGATCAACTGTGTATTCGATAGGCTGCTCTGGAAGTGGTAGAAGTGTCTTAGATAGGTCGGTGAGCATGGCAGTGGATGTCATGGGTTCTTCTAATACCTTGAATGGAGGCCTCGCCAGCACAAAGGGACCTGGCATCTCCGTGTTTCTCAGTGCAGGCGAACTTGAGGCCTGCTCCTCTAACTGCGAGGGATTAGTAGGGGCCTCGGCCTGTCTAATTCATGTTCTGGTGTCGCATACTGGTGAAGAGATTAAGACCAGTGGTGGAGTGTGGCACCCGTGTCCGACGTCGGTTGTAGCCAAAGAAGTTCTGCGCGTGGCGCTGGAGGAGAACGATAGACCAAGGTGCATCAGCTACATATATGCGAGAGAGGACACGTTGGTTAAAGGCACAGCTACACTGTGGCTTTATGGCCAAGCTCACCAAGAGAGGGCAGGGTGATGAAGGTCCGCAGTGCACTGTCGAGGTTGTTTGCTTCTCGGCTCTTGCACATCGTAGAAATTGGGTCAGTAGGGAAGCAGTCTCAAATATTAGGACAAGGCGAAATGTGCTTAACCTTGTACACCATTCAGGCCAGCATCGCTGCCTGATGCCTTTGTAGCCAGCCATTTCTTGGCATTATAGCGAAGGTAGTAGAGGGCTATCAGCCATTTCCGATAGCCTGACTGGGCATGGTGGCAGCCGAGTGAGTTTATAGTCTCGATTCACAGCACAGCGTCGCCCTTGAAGCCGCGAAATACCAGCATTACCCAAATAGAAAAAAACTGGCAAGGCAGCAGGTAAGTAATCAGAGTTCAGCTGTTGTAATAGTCGCAGGAGGACACGCCAGATATCTGCGGTCTAGTCGGGTGAGGCACCCGATGAGCCACAGGCGCTATGTGCGAAGGAGAGAAACATTGTAGTGAGAGAAACATACATAAGCCCTATACACTAGCTGAATGTTACATTCAGCCCAGCAAATTTCGTCTTTCGCTCCCTCATGCTGGCCGAGCACGAGTTTGAAATGTGAGTTGTCATTAGGTATATAGCTTTTCTGGAATCAATATTGAATGAATCAGTCAATGAACATCATTTGAAGTCGGGAAGTTTCCTTCGGTCAATGTTGGGGAAGAAGTTAACCCCCTGCTCTTCCCACTCGCCATCGATTATGATGGCGGTGCCTCAGGCGACTGCTGCAAGTCTTTGAACCCGAGCGACATTTTCGGTGGGCCGAACGGCCCAAAGCTTGTCGGCCAGCTCATCGCTGGTGAGTGCCTCCTCCCTGCGGCAGTGAAGCTGACGCAGCCGATCAGTAAAAGTGACCGTAGCCATGGCGGCAGCCGTCCCCTGTTTTCGCGTGGTTTTACCAGCAGCAATTCGCCTTGGGGTTCGTACCAGCAGCGATTCACCTCGGGGTTCGTTCCTGCTTAACATGCGTCGCGAAGTGAGTGGCGGCAGCGATATTAACCTTTCCGGCACACAACTAAAGCTTGTCGCAGTGTGGCCCTTTCGCGACATGCTTTACAATCGTCCTTCGAATATATGCTTGGATAACACAGGCGTGAGATTCGCGGGCTGGAATATGTATTTGTTTGCATTATTTTCAAAGTTACGACTGTATTTTTTTTTCTATTTGTTGTGCGGTGGTGTGCGTTCGCGTCTGTTCAGCTTATATTGTTGTCGAATGTAGTTAAATGTGGTCTAAAGATTACCCCATGATCATTTCGGTTGTTGTTGTTGTTGTTGTTGTTGTTGTTGTTGTTGTTGTTGTTGTTGTTGTTGTTGTTGTTGTTGATAACGTCACCGCCCCACTCTCGGAGGTGGAGGCGCTCACCGAATCAGCCGCAGCTCGGTGAGTGAGACCTCTTGCCGTGATATGGGCCACCTGGTTGCCTGCGAGCAGGACGCAGATGTGAGCTGGGGTTCACAGGAGGAAGACCGTCACATTTTTACTTTTGAAATGCGAGGACGACAACGCCGAGGCCATCGCTCCTTGAATCTCACCACCGTCCTTGCTGAAATAACTTGATTAAAGTAGTATCCGGGCCAACTGACACGTTATGCGGCCGCTCGTGAAGCCACGGATGGCAGCAAATCACTGCTCACGCTTGCAGTCTCCGGTGCCGCGACCAGTGTAAGAGCAATCGCCATCTCTTCGACCGCCTTTATGTGTACCGTACACACCATGGCCTTTGCAATGCACTTCCCCATGTGATTCACAACTACGATCACGTGAGCACACCCTCTCTTTCGGTATTGCACGGCTTCCACGCACCCTGCGTTGTAGGTGTTGCCATACATTTTAGGGGCGAAGCTCCTTATGGCGTGGCTTTTGCATCCCTCGTAGTACGTAACCACCAGTGGCACATACCCGAAATAGGTATAACATTTGACCTCCAAGGTGGTGCTGGTGAGACATTTCTTCTGTGCGTTGTTTAACAATAAAAAATAGTGCTCAATGTACATGCCAATGGCCTCTAATGGGGAATGAGAGACAGGAGCGTTCGGCTTTTAGTTAACGTGCACGCTGCGATCCCCATTAGCAGCCATTGGCATGTACATTGAGCACTATCGGTCAAGAAAGGGTTGCTACATTATACTCGCTGGATGTCGCCTCCTTAGTTTTAGAAAGGTTTAGCGAGCGTTGAGCCGCAGGGCCATGAATACAATGAACTAGTATATACCATGAATGAATTCGAGGTGGTTAAAGGGGGGAAGCAGATACGAAGCGCAAGCAGTAAGAAATTAAAAGCTGAATCCTCCTGTCTCTCATTTCACATTAGCAGCCACTGGCATGTACATTGAGCACTATCTGACAGGAAAAGGTTGCTACGTTATACTCGCTGGGCATAACCTCCTTGGTTTTAGAAAGGTTTAGCGAGCATTGGGCCGCAGTGCCATGAATACAGTGAACTAGTATATACAATGAACTCAAGGTGGTTGAAGGTGGGAAGTAGACCCGTAGCGCAAGCCGTAAGAAAGTGTGCGTGTGCCACCTCTCGTTTAGTCCTTGGAATTTCCACTGAATGGTGGTGCTTCTATATAGGGAATATATGATAAAAAGATGCGAGATGGTGGGACTTGGAGTGTGGAATAGATGGACGAACGGACACACAGGCAGATGCATGGATGGGCGCATGAACGGACGCACGGGCGGATGCATGAACGAACGCAGGGACGGGCGCACGAACACACGCATGGACGGTCACACAGACGGACGCACGGACGGACGAATGCTTCGCCCCACTCTCCATCATTCACTCCGTGGATATGCTGCCATTTTTTGCAGGTCCCTGGTTATTTTGTTGCGGCGCCCGACGTGGTGCCTCGGGTGAATGTTCTTGAGGAATGGCGGGACGATGAGATGGTTGAACCGAGATCGGAACCATCATCGCCTCCCCGCATTGTGTTAGGTATGTTATCCCTAGAGATTACGAGGATGCCCTTACCCGTCTTGGACTTGGCCAATCGCTCGTATTGTGCAATGTTGTGCTCCTCGATCAGTTCGCCAGGGTGTTGTGCAGGGTCATTTCGAAGAAGGTGTCGGTGCTTGCGTTCACAGGTATGCCAACCACCCTCTAGAGTGTCTTGCATATCATGCAATCGACCTTATTTCATTCGGGCGCCCGCCACTTTAGATAAGGGACATCGAACGTTATGCGACTGATCGCATACGTCTGTACGAGGCGGATCACGCAGCTTTCCCGCATAACGCAACGTCTGTTCGTTTTCCGGCGCAGGAGTCGATTAGTGTCCTCTACCCAACGTTCAAAATTTCGTACCGTCTCACTTTTGCGATTGTTGTCCTACAGGTATAGTCTCAATATCCTTATGTGCTCTGCACTGGGTATTGGAACGCCGTCCGCCGTTATCACTCTAAGTTCTGATCTCCCTCCACCAGAAAGGACGATTTTGTGGCCACTTCTCGTGGGTCTGTAGAACAATAGCTCGGACTTAGCCGCCGAACATTTGAGTCCCGTACCTAGCAAGAATTCCTGGACCACGCTCACGCCCATCTGCAGCGTTAGTTCCACGTGGCCGACATATCCTCCTTCGGGGACCCAGAGGGTGATGTCGTCCGCGTAAAGGTTGTGACCTGAAGCGCCTCTGTTGTAGCTAGTTTTTTAGTAATTCAGGGAGGACGAGGCTAAACAACATGGTGATACGAGGGAGCCCTGCGGTGTAACCATCCGACCTGTTTTAAATACCGGTGATTTTGCGTTGCCGACGAGGACGCTCACACGTCTGCCCATCACGAAATCACGCATATAGTTTTAAAATCTTCGGTCTAATCTAAGCGACCAGACACGGTCGAGAATCACCGCATGTTTGACGCTATCCAAACCTTTTTTTTCAGATGAAGACCGAGAATGGTCTTTGTGTCACTAGCAGTGCTGTCTACGATCTGATGTTTGAGCTGCAGCATCACGTCCTGTGCGGCAAAGTTGCAACGAAATCCGACCATCGTGGGGCGAATATATTCGTGTCTTCGAGGTAATTAGCCACGCGAGCCAGGATAGCATGTTCCATGTCTCTGCCTACACAGGGTTAGAGCGAGATTAGATCGTCACCTGCTTGCCCGGTTTCGGAATCATGGCCAAGCGGGCCCTTACCACGCATCGGAGAGGGACCCTCTCGCCAGCAGTCATTGACGCAGTCTGTCAGTCGCATAATTGACTCATCGTACAGTTGCCTAGATTCTTGTTGGTCACCCAGTCCGGGTTGGGTGCCGACCTGGTGTTTAGATTGCTTAAGACTGCACTGGGTTCGGCTTGCTAAACTCCGCGTCTAGCTTCTCGTTGTCGTCTCAGTCGTACACTAGATGCTCTATTCTTTCGCCTGCTATAATATAACGCTGGCGCACGGCGTAGAAGTTATGCGCGCGTACCCCCAATGTCGCGTACGAGCCTGCATGCATGCGAATATTCTGCCCCTGAGTGTTCTTGGCCTCCTCGAGATCCAGAAGGTACCGGTAGAAGCGCCAAGCGCTCGAACCACGCATCTGTCTCTGGAAGCCATTGGACTTCTCCTCCTAATGCACGCGGCATACCTGTAAGTCGTGTTCTTCCATATCCCGGTCCAGTTTGGCCATGCGCCTGCCTAATGTCCTCTTTAGCCTTTGGCATTTGCATCTCTTGAGAAAACCCTGCTTGGCTTCTTTCATGTGCAGGAGCCTGCTATCACATGAAGGTTTGCCTCAGGAGAGACCTCATGCGTTGCTGTCTCCACACCTGCCCTGAGCGTCTCGGTAACATCTGCAATGTTCATTATCGGCGAGAGGCTTTACTCGGGTATTTTGCGTGTCATACGGAATGCATCCCAACATGGGGCCATTCTTTAGAAACCTACCAAAGAGATCTCTTTTGAAAGGAGATGAACAAAAGCAAACATATCTAGGTAACATGAAATTAACCTTCCACCGAAAGCAACGCTAAAACAGTACATTCATAGCAAACGCTCCCAAGACCAAATTGTGGTCGTTGTTCATTTGGTAATATTTCTCCGAGTAAATGCTTTAGTGCGCGTGAAAAAGGGGCTTCTTTAGGCACGTCATTTTTATGCTTAACACGGCTCCCTTCGAACTGGGGAAACGTCTGTTCACTTAGGCAAAAAACGATGTGTGCCACACGCGAACATGTGCGATCTCCCCGCAGAGATATATTCGCAACGCTAGACGCTATCTGCAAGTTTGGCCATAACTATATGTGCTATTTTGTCCGGTTTTTTTTACTCCAATCTCCAACGCGAACTTTCCCGATCACACGCGTCTGCGAGAAAACGTGTTAGCAGCTGGAGATTACACCTTTCACATCCGAAGGCCACCGCACAAGCGCCGCTCGAACCAAATTCTTAGTAGAGCGGGGTTGGAGATTTCCATGCAAATGGCTTTCCGCATGCGTGCGACCATATATCTATCTGTCCAGCGTATCGGATAATATATGTAGCGCTCGCGTTCACCCCGCGCCCTGTTCTGACACGTGTAGCTGTGCAGTTAGTTCAGATTTGCACCTTGTTATACAGACGTGCCCTCTTACTTAAACGATAAAGGCAAAACGAAACGCTGCGATCACTGGCTGGATCTGCGTCTTTTAAACGAACTGCAGGCCAGTCAATGTATGCATACGGAGATACTCGTAAGCACGAACGCGGAACGCCTCGCCGCTCATTGCTCCGTGGTAAAAGGCCAGAACACACGAGGTACACATACAGCACTATAGGCATCATTCGCAACACCATGCAGACGTGTGTATATATATGGTAACGCGATAAACCGGGATCAGATTGGCGCCCCCTAATAAATCAGAACTGAATAGTGCAGGAAGAAGACGCAGTGAATATTTCTCGGCTGTGTGTCGGGTAAGAGAGTTTCGAATGGATAGACCAGGTTCCGGAAATGCCCTTTTGCTATCATGCTGAATAAAAAAATAATCTCTATAGGAACATCGAGGTTGTCGTTAGCGGCTACTTTGCAACCAAACTGGTTGCCTGACGACCCTGTCTGGCAACGGAGATTTTAGTTCGGCTCCACGATAACTGCGTGATGAATGCAAAACTCCTATTTTGGCAGCATTAGCCATTTTCCCCCTTTTCTATACTACTCAGATAGCTCACCAGCCCAACAAATAAACATTGCTTACCAGCTGTTCCGTTGCATTGGCCTATGCGTGCGTGCATGTCCTCCATCACCAGCGGGCTGTTTCGTATCGAGGAAGCGAAAGCCTCGGGTGGCTGCATAGTCGGAGTGAAAGAGTCACTGGCATGTAAGCAAATTCATGGCTTGTACACTAGGGAGCCACTCAGCTAGCACACTGCAAGGGATTCATGCTAACACTGCCTGCAATCTATGCTGAAGCTACGAACCACTTTCTAATGCTGAAGCACAACGCGTAATCATATTGTCCTAATACAATAGACGCCCGTAACAAAATTAATCTATGGAGATCTTATAGGCGGTGAAATAGATTTCGCTTCTTCAAGCTGGAATCGTACCGTTGTAGCTTCAGACAACTTTCAGTGTACGGTTTCAAGGAAAAAAGGTTTAACGCGTATTGTTCCTACTGAGATCCATGCTCTTTCGAAAGAACTATGCCTATTGAAGGCAAGCTGCAAACGGGCACATTGAACCTATAAAAATGTACTAGTTATATATGAGCCAAGAAAAAGACGCAAAGTTCTCTTTGGGTGTACGCTTTCTTTAACTAAAACTATATTATTTACTGTTTATTAGGAATAAATGTACTCATATTATGGTGTTTGTTATTTTCGATGCGACAACGAAGTGGCATGGCTACTTTGCCTGAATTTATAGCTCGAACTTTAGATTGTTTTCAA
This sequence comes from Rhipicephalus annulatus, assembly GCA_013436015.1. Taxonomy (NCBI): domain Eukaryota; kingdom Metazoa; phylum Arthropoda; class Arachnida; order Ixodida; family Ixodidae; genus Rhipicephalus; species Rhipicephalus annulatus. The sequence continues at coordinate 17,270 of WOVY01012307.1, read as the reverse complement.
GTCCACCCAACACAGTCCTAAGATGGAGCCTTCTAGAGAGCTCACTTGTTTCAATACCTGAAAGAGACTGCCTGATTCCACCGACATTAATGATTAAAAGTCACTTCCGCAGTCTGAACTCTATGTCACATTCACATTATTAACTGATTTGCTACAAGCCTATCGCTTAAGGACATCTCCTTTATCAGGGTTGATGATGATGTTATGTGGTGTTTTATGGCGCAAGGACCGTTTGATGGCCAAAGAGCGCCAGGTCAGTCGACCAGTGATGCGAACAATAATCATGATAAGTGGCTGTAAAAAGGCCTTAAAATTCCTCGCGCTAACGCGGGTAAAAACATAGAAGCATTTCAACTATGACATTGACGTGAAATATGTGCAATAATACTAAATGGCGAAACGTCGTGAAAGTAGGACTATGGCGGAGATGCAGCCACCGTGGCAGTGACCTCTTTTCAGAGATCGTGCTACGGAGCGCCTGGGTATAGGACGTTAAAAGTACGTACATCTGTTAAAAACGCCAGCAATGATCTCTGAGGAAAAATGTGTTCTCTACCGATGAACATTAATCTGTGCAAGGGTATCTGTTGTCGGTAGGGATATAAAAAGTTATTTTTTTCTGAGAGAATCTAAATCACTGCAATGGACGAGGATGTGGAGAACCGTGAGCGGTTCTCCGCCTCTCTCACACAATGGTGCATCGCCACCAGACAAAAGGTATGAATGTGTCGAATGTGTGTGTCCTATCTGTATAGTCTTGTAAGCGTGACTTGGGTGTAGCGTGATCTGGATACTGTTGGCCAATTTCCAATTCTCGGTTGGACAATATGCAGTTTGTTTTGTGTCTGCCTATCCCATAGGCGCTGCCAGCACGCCCTGAGCTCTTGTCGTGAAAATGATTTCAGATCAAGCGCATGGACAGCTACAGTTGTATTGACGCAAGCATTGTCTTGAGCAGATGCGGCCAGCTGATCCACCAACACGTTTCCAGTGATTTAGCGAAGCCCCGGCACCCAGCAGACTATAACATTTCGTTTAAGAGCATATATCGTGCTTAACAGAGAATACATGGACGCAAGAACATCACTTTTATGTTTTCGCAGAGTTTTCATAGCCTTCACTACGCTCAGCGAATCTGTGTATATTACCACACGTCGTAGTTGCAGTTTCTTAATATGCTTGACAGCAATAAATACAGCATGAGCCTCTGCGGTTAAGATGCTTGTTTCAGAGTGCAGAATACCGGAGTTAGAGAAAGATGGGCCAACAGCTGCTTAGGACACACCAGTGTGAGACTTCGAAGCAGCAGTGAAAAATTATGGGTAAGTCTACTTGTGTTGCAGGTCGAGGAAGTGCGTGCGGATATGTACAGAAGGTGCGTGTTTAGTGACTTCCATGAAGTATAGATCGCAGTCTACAACTTGCCACTTCCATGGTGGCAGATATACTGCTGGAGCCATAAAACGTTGTTCTAAAAGTGGCAAAGCTGTTTCCTCGGTGAGCCTCCTGACACGAAGTGTGTAGGGCTGTCTCAGCGAAGGACGGTTATTGAACAAGGTACAGTAGGACAGATAATTAATTGTGGAGGGAGCGGGATGTTTCTCATTAGCGTTAACCTTGAAATACTATGTAAAAGACAGGTAACATCTCGGCAGGTGGAGCCACCATTCATTTGATTCTACGTACAGACCCTCTACGGGGCTAGTTAGAAAAGCACCTCTAGAGAGGTTGATGCCTAGATGGTGGACAGGGTCGAAAATCTTTAAGGCTGATGGTGTCGCAGACTGATAGATAATAGCACCGTAATGTAGGTGGGTGCGTACGAGGCTTTTATATAAATTCACCAGACATTTCCTGTCACTACCCCACGTAGTTCGTGATAACACTTTCAAACTATTCATAGTTTTTAAACACGTGTCTTTTAAGTACTTGATGTATGGAATGAAGGTTAGTTGTGTGTCTAATATTAGGCTCACAAACTTATGCTCGGTCTTTACAGACAGACGTTGATCATGCAGGTCAATGTCGGGATCGCAATGAACGCCCCTGGTTCATCAGAACAAGATGCAGGTACTCTTTTGCACGTTCAGTTTAAAACTATTGTCATCTGCCCATTGAGAGACCTTGTTCAAACCTAATTGAAGCTGATGTTCATACAGTGAGAGGTTACAGCACTTAAAATCGACCTGCACGTCGTCAGCATATGTACAGTAAAACATACTTCGTGGGATAACGAGGCGCAAAGAGTTCCTTTTGACTATAAAAAGTGTACAACTCAATAACCCTTCTTGTGGCACTCCTGTTTCTTGAACACATGTACGAGACAACACAGTGCCCATTCGAACACGCAATGTCCGATTAGACAGGTAGCTTTCGATTATTTTCAACATTCTGCCCCACAAGTCTAGGTGTGACAGGTCTCGGAGTATGCCAAAGCGACACGTAGTGTCATAGGTCTTCTTCATATTGAAGAACACTGACAAAAAGAATTGTTTATGAATGAAAGCATCACAAATTCGTGCCTCGATATGGCCCAGATGATCCGTAGTGGACCTAGCCTCTGGAATCGCGCACTGGTATGGGTCAAGCAGGTTATTTGTTTCAAGGAAATGCATCAATCGTCTGTTCAGCATTTTTTCAAAAACCTTGCATAGGCAATTTGTGAATGCTATGAGCCTGTAGCTGGATGCTGAAGATAGGTCTTTGTGCTGTTTAAAAATCGGAAAAATGACTGATTCTTTCCAGGTAGATGGGATCTCACTGGAAAACCAAACTGCACTATACAAAGAAAGGAGAGCTTTTTGGGTTTCTGGAGGCAGACGTTTGAGCATTTTGTATATTATACGGTCAGAGCCTGGTGACGTTTTGTTACAGCTGTTTAATGATGCTTGTAACTAAGCTGAGACAAAAGGTTCATTGTATGCCTCATTGTTTGTGTGCTTGTGTTTTATTTTTTGTTTTTCTGTTCTTGCTTTGTATCGTTGGAACGCTGGACTGTGATGGGATGAGCTGGAGACCTGTTCGAAGTGTGCACCAATGGAGTTCGCTTGGTCTTCAAAACCATTGCCTTGTGTGTTTACTAGAGGAAGAGGATGTGGTTCTCATCCTACTACCGTACTGACCATTCTCTTGGCTGTTGCTTCAAGTGTATATGTATTGATTCCTAACAAAAACCCCTGCCAGGTCTCCCTCCTGGCCTGTCGACGCGTTCTCCAGGCTTGGGACTTGATGTTTTTTTTTAATTGACAAGATTTTTAGCGGTCGGTGAGTCTCGAAGCAGTCCCCATGCTTTATTTTGTTGTTTGCGAGCATTTTGGCACTTACTGTTCCACCAGGGGACTCGTCGTTTTCCGCCCATTCAAGATATTTGCGGAATGCACTTAGCTGCAGCTTCAATAACAAGAGCAGTAAAGTATTGTACAGCTGTATCTAAGCTAGAACCACATATGTCAGTCCAACTTATGCTAGGAGCCTTGCAAAGCTGGTCCCGATCGGCTTTTTCTATCAGCCATTTGAGAACCTGTGGAGAACTTTCATTTGGTACGGCTGAGCTCAGAACTACAGGATAGTGGTCTCTTCCAAAAGAATTATTATTGACTTTCCAGTGAAGTAGTGAAAGAATCGATGGAAATACATGCTTAGGTCGATTGACGAGTGGATATGGTTAGTGAGGCTATAATACGTTGCCTCTTTCCTATTGAGGAGACAAGCGCCAGAGGAGAAAAGAAACTGTTCAATCAGATGACCTCGAGCATCGCAGCGTGAGTCACCCCACAGACTGCTGCGCGTGTTAAAATCTCCAAGGAGAAAATACGGTTCTGGAAGTTCATCAATCAATGCCTGGAATTCTTGTTTACTAAGTTGGTGCTAAAGAGGTATGTAAATGGAGCAAATTGTGACCAGTTAATTTAAGAGAACGGCTCGGACGGCTACTGCCTTAAGAGACGTCTGAAGCGGTAAATGTGTACAGGCAGTTCCTGGATCCACAACAATGGCAACACCATCGGATGACGCGACTGCATCATTCCGATCCTTTCGAAACATAGCGTAATAACGTAGAAAGTTTGCGTGTTTCGGTTTCAAGTGTGTCTCTTGTACACACAGCACTTTTGATGTATATTTGTGTAAAAGTTGTTGAATATCGTCGAGGTTTGTCAGCAGTCCTCTGACGTTCCACTGTAACATTTGTGTCATTTTTGTTCTGTGTGGTGATGCACGTACAAAGGTGTTGCCTTAGGTTACAGGGTCCTTAGGAGGCCCTGTAACTCATAGTATTTCTTTTTTTAGTGTGCTACAAAGAGCTGCGCCTCTCCTTCGGGGCCTCGGGCGCCGGAGGAGTGGGACTTGTATCCATCGCCTCTTGTGAGGCGGTGGATGGTGCCTTCTCAGCAGGCACTTCAACAAAACTTTCGGACCTAACTGCGCTTGCAATGGTCCGAGGTCCGGCAGACTGGGGCGTCTCTTAGTTCTGTTTGTTAGGTGGCGGCGCAGTACTGGCTGCTCCAGCCGGGGGCGCTTGTGGCACACCCGCAGGCTCACTCTCTGCGACTTTTGCGGGCACGGAAAGATGCGGCGCGGCGCCCCGGCACGTCACATCGGCAAAGGAGGGACCGGACTGATGGATGGAGAACCATTTGGGTGCTTCTTGAAAGGACAGATTGAACTTCAATTTAATTTCAAGGATTTCTTTTTCTTTCTTTCCGATTGGGCTTGAACTCGCGTAAGCAGCATGGTCTCCTTCACAGTTCGCACAGCATGATGTTGTTGAGGTACACGTATTTGATGCGTGCTCGTTGGATGCACAATTTTCTCAAGTAATCCGCCCTCTGCAACTTTGTGAACCGTGTACAAAGCGTTGGCACTTGAAACATCTCCGAGTGTTTGGCACATAGGCCCTGACACGGAGCTTTCAGTAGCCAGTTTCAATTGAATCAGGTAACTAACTCACTCGTATGAAAGTTGATGATTATGTGTTTTGTGGGTGTTTCTTTTTGTACCATCGTGTATGTTCTTTGGACCTTGACTACATTCTGGTTTTGCCACCCTTCCAATAATTCACTTCCGGACGGACCAAGCAGGTTGTCATCAGAGACCACACCGCGCACTGTATTCATTGACCAGTATGGGCCCACAGAGACTGGGACATCCCCAAACACTACCAGTTTAGGTAAGTTGTCATATTGGAGCTTGTCGCGAACCTCCAAAAGGAGGTCGCCGCTTCCCAACTTTGTTACACGATATCCTGGGCCGATTGCTTAGGTGAGTGTTTTCGATAAAAGAAAAGGTGAGGCTGCTCAGACTGTTTTGTTCTCTTTCTGGCTATGCACCACATGAAACTTGGAGAAGGACTGTTTCGGTTTGGAAAAAATAAATGGTTCTTCGGTGCGCCACCTTTTCGGGCGGCGATCAGGGTGAGGGGGGTAAAAGTTGGTCATACAGATTGTGTACAGTTCGGCGGCGATGGTGGCCACCCACCACCGAGTCCAACAATGGGACGCTACGAGGTTGAATAGTGAACACTTGGAGACGCCAGCCATGCATCGCCGCTATAACCGAATAAAGCTACCCAAGGCTGGGTAACTACACAGGGTTAACCCTCGCCGCCAGAAAATTTGGAAGTAAACGTAAAAGAGAAGATGACAGGACAGATAAAAAGTGAGAGATAAAGACGAAGATGTAGGTAGAGAGAGATAGGCAAAGGCAACTGCCAATTTTCCCTGGGTGGGTCAGCCCAGGGGTGTTACGTGATGCCGGAGCCAAAGGGGTGTGTTGCCTCTGCTGGAATTCCTTAAAGGTCCAATCACCCAGTGTCAGCTTAACCCCCGCGATCCCCTTTTCCCCGGACACGGCAAAGGCACGCACGGCTGGGCGTGGGAGGGAGTCGAAACCCCCCGTTAGCTCGGGTCCATCGTGTCACTACACACCAAACAGCCGCTTGCACGGACGACCCTGTGGGGCCCTTATCAGGGTTTCAAACTTGTGCACTATCAAATTTATATACGTAAACGCCTTCTTTTGTCCTTTCAGCTATCGCGTATCAGCACTCACTAATTAAACATGAGTCTCTTTGAATAAGATCTGCATATATAGTGCGCTCTTTTTGTATATGTTCCACTATGTCCTGTTACAGTCAGCCGAAACCACGTAACAATATGAAGAAATTGAGGATAGTAAGCTGCCACCAGTAACATTTCAGCTATAGACCATACGAATCGAGACCCACGTGGTGTCTTCCAGCGTTTCTACATACGTTATTGCATGTTAGTATATGGTTTATTCCAGAGGTTGGTAACCTGCAGTGCGCCAGCTGCATGATCCCCGAGGGGTGGTAATTTGCAGCCCTTGTCTACACATCAGAAAATTCCCACCCTCCCTTAAGTTACCGATGTACACCTTCCTACTTTCTGCGTCTGTTAGCGAAAAAAAACATGAAGCATATATCGGGGAATCGGCTAACAATGTTCAGCCCGAAATCTTGCATTGAAAGAGTAATGCCGAAGCTGTTCCCGGTCGAGGCTCTCATGCCGGGGATCCGTGGTAACGCTTGCGGACATCATAAACGGGTATGCACCGTAGACATTGTGCAAACACCACTAGTCACCACTGGTCGACTAAAAATAAAGGCGACATTTGGTACAATCAATAGTAATTTGGCACAAAAATAGGTGTGGCCTATCAAAAAACTATCATCACCACGAGCACGTATGTGCCACAAAAAATTGGAAAAGTCTCACTACAAAGAACGCAATATACACCATATACCATACCATATACACCTCGCTGTCACGTGATGCTGTGTGATAATGTGACTATACTACCACCACGAAGTTTAAAAAAACGAGTGCTTAGTGAAGAGCAGTGATACGAGATGTATGAAAGAAGTTCAAAACACAGAAATAAAAAACACCACCAGCTTAGCTGTTTGAAGCAGCTCCACGAAACAGATCTGGTTGAGTTTTTTTCTTGTAATCTTCGTTTCTGAATTGCTACTTAGTAATATGTTTGCTGAAATGAAACATTACTTCCTTTACAGTTTCGCACATTGCTATTACCAAATCATTGTACATTTCTTTACGACTGCAAAAGCCCCCTTCCCTATCCTCTCTTACCAACTTTCTGTGCGGGTTCCGCCACGTCAGCTTCATACAACTAGGCATTTCACCTCAAAAAGATGCCAACTCTTGTCCTATATGAACGAAGGCGAACAAGTATTCAGAAAGTCACCGCGACCCTTAGCCTCATCTAAAGACCCTCCTATGTGAAAATATTACACCTTTGTGCAAACGTGGAAATATTAGCCGAGGTGTGAACTTTCGTCTTGTTTTGCTGGCACGCAATCGCTACAACACGCTTGAACATGTTCTCACTTCCCAGAATTTACAATTGCTCAATCCAGAAATTTTTCCCAGCTGTCAATACGGTTATAGAAAGTGCCTTTTATGACAGAATCATTCACTTGAACTTTTGAAATAGCTGAACACTACTATACACCATGCCTTTCCAACTAGCTGCCCCTTTCTTGGACTTTCCAAAGACATATCTTTGGTTTTTATTAATACTGCCTGCTTCTGCTCGACTGCCATGCTTGATGATAGTTCCACAGCTTCCTTTTCTTCCAACTTTTCATAACTTTACTCTTTTAGAGAGCAACGTACTTTCAGTGATCGTGTGTTGCATAACCTTGGCTGCACAATAACTTCGTGAGTGCACATTTACAGATCAGCGCCCGCATTCGATAGCTGAACATTTTCAAGCGCTGTCTGATTAGGATTTATTGTTTGGCATGCATCGCATCCCACTTCAATTGTTACGGGTGAAAGCGTTACATGCCTCATCAGAAACGAAAAGTGACTGGTGGCGTCAAGACATGTGGGAAAAAAAGGTCATCATCACGTATTGGTGCCATATATATTATATTTTCACGTCAACAAAACTTGTTACGTCATCATCAGGTCATTATCACATTTATTTATTTATTTATTTATTTATTTATTATACCCTCATGGCCAGAGGCATTACAGAGGGGAGTGGTACAGAACAAAGGCAGAACATGAGGTAGCATGGTTACAAAAAACGTTGTGTACATAAAAAGGAAAAGGAAAGACAAAACAAATTAGTATTATCGCAATAATGTGGTCACACAAACACAGATTAAACATCAGATATTTCTGCATATACAATATTGGCTAAGGCAGCACGGAACAGTCGGTTATCGGTGATACCCGCAATTTCAGCGGGAAGGTGGTTCCATTCCCGGGACGAACGGGGCAAGAATGACTGAGTGGCAGATTTTGTATGATAATAGTTAATGCCAACCTTGTGACGGTGGTCAATGCGATGGGAAATGTATAGTGGTTGGGGTAAGAGTTCGTTGCGCAGGAAGGAATGATAATATATTTTATGTAGCATGGTTAACCGAAAAAGTTTCCTGCGTGATGATAAAGAGGGAAGGGAAAGGCTGCTTTTCATTGAAGATATGCTGGCAGTACGGTTATAGTTTGACAGGATAAAGCGAGCGGAATTATTTTGAACAAGCTCGAGAGAAGCGATTAGATTTTCTTGGCTTGGATCCCATACTGATGCTGCGTACTCTAACTTGGGGCGTAATAAGGATTTGCAAAGCGATAATTTTAGTGACGATGGGGCTCTAGAAAAATTGCGGCGTAAATACCCTAACATGCTATTAGCGTTCTTGATGATATGTTCAATATGTGTTGACCAGCTGAGATTAGTTGTAATGTGCACTCCAAGGTACTTATATGATGTAACTAGTTCTAAAGCTATGTTGTTTAGGTAATAAGTTGACTGATGCTTGGGGTTGCGGGATACATGCATAACCTTACATTTGTTAATGTTTAATTCCATCAGCCAAGTTTGGCACCAGTTAGAAACAGCGGATAGATCAGACTGAAGGATTCTAATGTCGTCACTATTATTAATCTTACGAAATATCACACAGTCGTCTGCAAACAAATGAATATTAGAGCACAATTTTGAAGGGATTGTTGATTCTTCCCACGTCAAAGAGGGTGGGGGAAGAAAGCTAGCAGTACAATTTATTCTAAAGAGAGAAGGTTTTTCTCACGTTCGAATTGTCTTACGAAAATAAGGCATAAGGAAGCGTGTGACATTTACACACCACGCGTTGGCCGAAACAGTTGCATTGATATTGGTAAATTGGTTGTCACCCTCTTGCCAACTACGACTTCTTTGCAAACGATGTTACATATCCCTGAATCGGCTCCGAATGTTGCACCCTAATTTCACTTGCATTATTGTATAATACTCATGCTTTCTTTTCAAGTGATGCGTGTTTATTGTAGTGTATTAAGCCTGTAGATTGAAACTGTTACTTTTAATAAATGACACTGCTGCATGCGACCATTGTGGCAGTGATGAAACAACTTGGCACATTCAGTGCGAATGCCCACAATACCGCTCGCAGAGACAGTCACTCTGCAATGGACTAGATGAACTGGACAACCAGCCTCTTTCGGAAGAAAGAATCCTGCGCTGCCGACAGGACTTTATGTCGCAGAAGAAGGCTGTGAAGGCGCTCCTGTGCTTCTTGCGTTCAACCGGCCTGTCCAAACGACTGTGATCGGAACTCCCTGAATGTGTGCGCATGTGGTTTTTTTTTTAATTTATTTTTTATCTCTCTATTTCTATCCTCTTTCCGACCCTTTTCCCCACTCCCTTACAGGGTAGCAAACCAGTTCGTCTAGGTTAACCTCCCTGTCTCTTCCTTTTGTTTGTTTCTCTCTCTTTCTCTCTAATAAATGTTCTAGCTGTGCAATGGCCGCGTTTTGTAAATGCTGCATATATTATTCTTTGAGCGTTGGTTCTTTCCAATGCATGACACGCGCGTACAGTTGGCTGAATGCAGGCGTGATGTACTGGTTTCTTATTCATTTCCTCCGCTGAGTCCCTCTAAGCTATTTTAAATGAATAAATAAAAAAAATTGAGTAAATGAATGAATGAATATTCTTCTCCCCTTCTTTCGTTTACAGCAGAGCTCTCGCAAACGCCGTAACCACTGTCAATGAAGAAGGAAATAGTGGGTTTTTTAACTGCCTCGGCGTTGGCGTGCCTTCATCCAAGGAAAGAGACGAGCATTTTTAAGACGAAAGTGTTTTATGCCGGGGTTCACTGGGGCCCCACGGACCTAGTTTCTTCACGAAAATGACGTTGCAAAATATATTTAGAAAATAAGGGAACTAGAAGAAAAAGTTTCACAGGCGGTTGTCGAACTTTCGACCTCTCACACCGCAACGCGCAGCGCGAACTATGCAACTATAGGCCATGAAACGTACGTTGTTTAGCTTCCTAAAAGCAAGCCATTTATATAAAACCATATACCTTTGGCGGTCCTCAAAGCTCAGCAACTGCAGCGAGTTTTCGCCATTCGTAGTGAGATGGCGCGAAAAGCGCGTGTTGGATGCGCTCTAAAGATTGACGGCATTGTGATCCGTCCGCGCCTTCAATGAGCATTGTTCATGCGCTAGCACTTATCTCGTGGTTCGGCTTGTATCTAGTGTGCTTCCCACGCAAGTTGGCTTTAAAGAGACTGGTTAAAGAGAGCCTGAAAAGAGCAAAGAAGGTCACTTTACTCGCTGCCGTGGCCACATTGACGAAGAGAGTTCACTACTCCCACTCGAAGAATTAAGGATTGACAGCGCACGCTCATCCTGAGTATACTTGTGCGTTTGTTTCGTGCGTCCTTTTTTCTGTTTGAGCAGCGCGCCTTAAGTGCCTAGCTGTGACAGTTGTTAGTCGGCGCTCGTTTTGTGTACGCTCGTTTCGTGCGTGCTTTCTTCTTGAGTTGCGCGCTACAAGTTTCGAATGTCTTGCCGTTTTTCGCGCGGCATAACAATCCGTTGCTGTAGCATTGATTCCTTCACTCTTGTGGCAAAACCATGCACAATGAATGCTCAAATTTGTCTGAGGAGACACGTTTCACTTTCGTGATATACCGATTCTTAGACAGAGCGATCAGCCGCTTTTATTTATCAATACAGCTCGATTATGTGCCTATATATACGTAGTTATAAAAGTAGTTATGTACACAAAGTTGAGCTGTATTTCTGAAAGGAAGAAGGGAATCATAGGAGAAATGTTGTTCCCCAAATGAATAAATAAATAAATATTATTTAAGGTACATTAGGGTCATGACCCAATAATTCCTAAACTGTGTGCATTTAAGTAGGACGGTAGTCAACTAGCAAGGACTTCAGGGTGCTCTGTAACACATTTAAGAGATTCAAGTCAGCCATCAGCTGCCTGCCATGGCGCGCTCTAACGGTTAGCCCTTCGGCATAAATACCGGACAATGCAATTTTCCCTTCAACTATCGCGCTTGCCAGCGTGATATGAAAATCGGTTTCGTTGTAAATGGTTTAAACTTACTTTTTTTTGCCATCACGCTTAATTTCGCACATTTTCTAAAATATCCATCTAGTTTCGCTTCACTATTTTGCTGCTGTCGAATCGTCGTCAGAAAGAATCTAAAACGTTTGTGTTGACAACAGAGGGGTCATACCTTTTCTTAGCCAGTTTAAAAACTTTGAAATTAACGAAATAATCATTCAAGCTCAGCTAAGGACACCTCTAGATGATTTTTTCAGTACAAGGCTCAGTGGTTGCCTTGTCAGAAATAATGAGGCAGATCCCTCCAAATTAAGACAAATAGGTTCCATGTTTACGCATGTGCCGATGAAGCGGTACACTTTTAGTCCGAACATCTCTTCATAAATGATTGCGTATGGCATAGCTAATCAGCCACTAAGAGACACTCATATTATAGTCGGAGGCGCCGTACAAGCTCGCCACTCTTCAGGTGCTTAGTCAATCGGCAGTCGCGGATACTGGCGATGCAGGTCACTTCCTCTTTCGACCAGTGCTTCCATTAGGCTTATGTAGATGGCGCAACCAGCGCAGCGATGCGTGCGATGTGCAACGGTACGCGTCGCGGGCATTTTCTGTGCGTTTTCGCTGTGATAAATAAAAGTGCTTTTGTCCCACCGCTTGAGAAGTCCGCCTTCTTACGTTTTGCTTGCCGCATTACCTTGTTCGGTCTCAGTCGGCACTAAAAAGAAAGAACATGCGGGTGGTTCATCAGCTGGTCGGTACTCCAATAGAAGAAAAAAAAAGAACACGCTTGATAATCAATTACGGCCACTTATTTGTGCAGTAACGGGTCAAATAATTTAGCTTTGTACAAATTTCTGTCTATTGCAACACTTTCGCCTAATGAGATAGAGCAGTTGAACTACAGAAAACACAATGAACTACATCTGTTTAAACTTTGCAAAGGAGATTTTTGGGCATTTCTGTTAACGCTACGGTACATATTTCTTACGATGAATCTAGGGGCGTGCCAATAATTGAAATTTCGGAATAATAAACCAAACAGCCTACTGTTCAATTAGGTACTCGAATCTATCAGCACATATTGGAAGAACCGAATATTTTTTGAATAAATCTTGAATAATCAGCGCCAACGGAAAACCACAGGAATGACACGTTGGAAGAGTGAAAGATTGTTTCTTTTTATATCATGAAGTAATGCAGGCAAAGCTTTTACGGGTCTATTGAAATTCTACTGATCACTGGAGGAAAAAAAAATTTGCTTTTCGCTACAGTTTCTCTCAAGTGAATATGTCCTGAAAGCCACTACTATCACTCTATAAAAATATTAAAAAACAACTAGTAAGCTGTAGTCACTACTGTATACGAGCTTGTCAATGTTTACATAATTGTGGCAGTGGCGTAGCCAGGGGGTGGCACACAAGGCCTATGCCCTTCTAAAATGTTTTTCGAGCTACGGCATACACAGCACAAAATGACACTCTACCACAGCCGCCTTTCCCACCCCCATATCAAATCAAGGATTGCTTCCCCCCTTCACACCTGGAAAAAATATTTGCGTATATCCATTAATTGTGTCTTTTTTGGCTACACCTAACGGTAATGGTAATTCGTTAAAGTTTGTGACTTTATGCTTGAAAGAAAATGTTGTTAATTAGGTATTCAACTACTATTTGTTTCGTATTCGTGAGTTATTTGGTATGATCGTTATTTGATTAGAGTACAATTTGGTTCCGAGTTTCACCATTCACACACCTGCCGTTTAAGCTTGTCTCAAAAGAAACAGAAAGTCTTAGTCGCCGAGGTCAGTTTTACGATGTTTTATGCGCTAGTTTTTGTGTTGGATACACGCATGCCAACCGAACAACATTGATCTAGGTGAAGAGCAGAGCTGTCTTTAATAATAACTGTTGGGGTTTAAGTGCCGAAACCGAAGTATGATCAAGAGACTCGGTGTATTGGAAGGCTGCGGCTTTATTTTGACTATTTAGGGTTGCATAACGCTTTTTGTGTTGGCAATACTGCCTCAATATAAACGGCTACGGTATCCAAGGTTATGTCGGTACTTCCACTTTATTTTCGTTTGGCGCTGCACTTTTCGTAATGTCCGATAGCTTTTGTCTGCTTAAACCGTTGAGGGTGGCTACACGCATGTTTGCGTGCACTGACGTGATGTGGTAAGCTGACATACATACATACATACATACATACATACATACATACATACATACATACATACATACATACATACATACATACATACAATCATTTATTTATTTATTTATTTATTTATTTATTTTACATACTGCAGCCTCAATGAGGCTGTTGCAGAAGTGGGGAAATAACAAAAACAACAGGAACACGTCAACATTTATGAGCAGGCTTCCAGAAATTCTTGAAGTTATAACGAACGAACACTTCTGGGCAGCAAATTCCAGGCTTCCATTTTTGTAGGGAAGAAGCTGTATTTGAAAATGTCAATGTGGGTGAAAAAAGTAGCGGTGTTAAGGGCATGGTCACTCCTCGTAAACAAAGGTCTGAAACATTTAGGTATGACTCTATAGTGTTTAAGCGAGAAGGATTGAACAAGTTGTGCAATTTTTTAGGCATTAAACATGGCGACGCGTCGCAGGTGTAGTGAGATTTAGCTGTGAAAGGGAATTCATTGGAGAAAAATGCCTGTCATATCTCTTGCATATAAAGCGTTAAGCTGTTTTCTGAACAGATTCAAGTTTGTTGATGTCACATTTCTTAGAGGGGTCCCGAACAACACCACCATATTCAAAAATCGGGCGAATAAGTGTTAAGTAGGTAAGCAGTTTGGTTTCCTGAGAAGCAACACGTAGCGGAGCGTACGATGTAAATAACGCAAACTTTTAAGTTCTAAGGGCTTTATTGCATGTGAAATCAATATGTTTGGACCATGATAAATTATGTGTAATAAGAATGCCAAGATACTCATATTCGGACACCCTACACAGACTAACACTGTTAAAACCACAGTCAACAGTCAACGGGCATTAATGTCCTGTAAATGACATAATGACTGTCTTTGAGAAGTTAATATTCATTTTCCACAATTCAGGCAAGCGACAAAATCGGAAAATGAATTGTTGAGAATGACATGATACAGTGGCGATTTAACAGCATGATAAAGGGCGCAGTCATCTGCGAAAAAGCGGATTTTCACAGAAGTGTGTGAAAGGAGGTCATTGATGTAAAGTAGGAACAAGAGGGTCCTAACACAGAACCCTGGGGAACTCCAGATGAGGGTGATTCTTAAGAGCGAAGGAAAAGAAAAGTGAGCTCCGTAACTGTCTGCTTCAGTGAGCGACACCTCAACAGTAGCTCACAAGGGATGGGGGTGAGGAGGGATAAAAGGGGTAGGAGTAAAGGTGTAGAAAAGAGGAAGAGACGTGAGGTGGTAAGCCAGAAGGAGCCACAACAAACTGAGGGCATAGGAGAGAAAGGAAAGATGGAAGCACGGTCACTGGAGTCCGAGCACGGGCCACAACTTGCGAGAGCTCTTGTCGGCGTCGGTAGATGGCGTAGAGTACGTCCAGTCGGTCAAAGTTCAGTCCAGTCAGCAAGTCCAATCGGTCAAAGCGTAGAGCAAGTCCAGTCGGTCGTCGAAGGTCGTCGGCGTCAGGAGGGGACGTAGGGTGAGCCCAGTCGGCCAGAGCTACGCGGACGCCGGAGATCGCGAGCGCACAACCAGTCGGCACGCAATCCAGCAAGCCGAGCTCCTGATTGAAACCGGCATCGAAGGCGAGTTAGTAGAATTGAAGCACACGTATTCTGAAGGCTGCAAAGGAAAGTCACATATACAGCTAACCGATTATGCATTCTTCAGTTTTTTCCAATAGTTTTTCCAATAGTTTAGAATAAGATATAATGTCAAAGGCCTTGGCAAAATCGATGAATATGGTATCAACCTGGTCACCTATGTCTAAAGAGCTACTGACGTCATAAACTAATTCTGTCAGTAGAGCAATGGTGCTAAAACTACGTGCGAAACCATGCTGTAACGTGTTCAAAATATAGTTTGTTTCAAGGAATTTCATGATATGTTTGAAAATATTGTGTTCTAGAATTTTACAAAAATCTGCTGTTGAAGAGATGAGTTTATAATTGTTTAATAATTGAACATTACCTGATTTAAATAAGGGAAAGATGGAAGCGCTTTTCCACGAGGATAGAAGTGTCGCTGACGAAAGAGGTTTTTAAAAAATAAATGTTAGATATCTGCTACATCAAAAAGCGTAACTAACTAAGAAGCTTTCGGGGTGTCTTGGCGTCTTCTAAGTTTAAAATGAGATTTAGTGTGCCCTCAAGTGAAACTGACACATACATACATACATACATACATACATACATACATACATACATACATACATACATACATACATACATACATACATACATACATACATACATACGTACATACACTAAATGCGCGTTTTTCAATAAAGCAGCATTTGCAAGTCATCTCTGTTTCCTTTCGCGTTCCTTCTTGTCTTGTTCATTCCGCGTTGATTGTTGAAAATGTAGTGTACGCGGTCACACTATCATTTACAACCTTCACGTTCCTTTGTCTTCACCCTCCCTTCGATTTCGCACCTATTTGCTATACTCTAATACACATGGCTAGGCTGGTTCTCTTTGTTTTTGTTTATTAGCTCTTCCTCGATTTTTATTTCTCTCTCAGTTTCTCTTTATTCGTATTTATATATATCTCATTCGCTCTCCCACAAAAACGAAATCACGTGGCTCACACATAAAGGCTTCTTCTGGTGGCGCCCCTCGATAGCCGAGTGGTTGCGGCGCTCGCCTTCTGACCGTGGGTACCACGGTTCCAATCCTGCAGCGCCAAGCTCTTTTACTTTATTTCGATCGATTTTCTTTTTTCCTCCCTTCTTCCTCCAACGCGTTCCTAGGCGCTACATTGTGAAGCCATAACACGGCGATAAAAGGCGCAGTTTCTGCGAACGCCTTCAAAACTGGCTCACTGATAAACAGCCCTGCTTTTACAAGCAAAGCTCAAGCCATAATTTAACGGAGGCATTCGACCTGGCAGTCGAGTATTCTACTACAGAGTCGCATCAACTATAGGAACCACTTGAGAAGTGTACCCCGTAAGTCTTCATGTTGGAAAATGAGTACCGTTAGCAGACGTATAACTGCGAGTTAATAATACCACACTACCCCACGCGTGATGCCACGTGAAATGCCTAAATATTTCACGACTGAAATAGGTCAACACATCAGAAAGAGCTGATCTAAAATTCAACAAGATCGTGATCAAGCAATCCGACGAGATAACGATTATGAAGATCATGATAAGATGGCACCCTCCCCCATACATCAATGTCGCCTTCTAGTAATCTTAGGCAAGCGCTTGAAAGAACCTGTGAGTTTCTATATTTACTCTAACTATTCAAATAAAAACTATTCATGTATTTACTTATAGAACAATACTGCTTGCCAAACATAGCATCAGTGTAATTCATAGTTAGGATTGTGCAGCGTTTCCTGACACAAAAGGTAAAAAACGGAAAAGGTACACAACCGTACTCTGTTAATCTTGTTGCTTTTGTGAACGCTCCGTAGTCTTAAGAGCAAATTTATGCCAACTAGCTCAGTTTTATATTCTATGTGTGCAATCACAATGTAAAAAAAAGAAGCTAAACAGCACAGAAATAACATACCCCACTATGACAAGCAATGCAACAACTTTGCTATAGTAACTTTCAAAACAACATATGCAAGCCAAAGGCTTCATCTACAATAGTAGCCTCGCATACAAGGTAGACAGTACCAGTAAAAAACTTTGCGCAAATAGAAACCTAGCAGCCTAGGCCCGGGTGGAACAGTTGGCCCAAATAATGTTTATTCAACTCAA
>WOVY01012306.1:0-15801 GCA_013436015.1 Rhipicephalus annulatus | reverse complement strand
GGTAGCAAACCAGTTCGTCTAGGTTAACCTCCCTGTCTCTTCCTTTTGTTTGTTTCTCTCTTTCTCTCTAATAAATGTTCTAGCTGTGCAATGGCCGCGTTTGTAAATGCTGCATATATTATTCTTTGAGCGTTGGTTCTTTCCAATGCATGACACGCGCGTACAGTTGGCTGAATGCAGGCGTGATGTACTGTTTCTTATTCATTTCCTCCGCTGAGTCCCTCTAAGCTATTTAAATGAATAAATAAAAAAAAATTGAGTAAATGAATGAATGAATATTCTTCTCCCCTTCTTTCGTTTACAGCAGAGCTCTCGCAAACGCCGTAACCACTGTCAATGAAGAAGGAAATAGTGGTTTTTTAACTGCTCGGCGTTGGCGTGCCTTCATCCAAGGAAAGAGACGAGCATTTTAAGACGAAAGTGTTTTATGCCGGGGTTCACTGGGCCCCACGGACCTAGTTTCTTCACGAAAATGACTGCAAAATATATTAGAAAATAAGGGAACTAGAAGAAAAAGTTTCACAGGCGGTTGTCGAACTTTCGACCTCTCACACCGCAACGCGCAGCGCGAACTATGCAACTATAGGCCATGAAACGTACGTTGTTTAGCTTCCTAAAAGCAAGCCATTTATATAAACCATATACCTTTGGCGGTCCTCAAAGCTCAGCAACTGCAGCGAGTTTTCGCCATTCGTAGTGAGATGGGCGAAAAGCGCGTGTTGGATGCGCTCTAAGATTGACGGCATTGTGATCCGTCCGCGCCTTCAATGAGCATGTTCATGCGCTAGCACTTATCTCGTGGTTCGGCTTGTATCTAGTGTGCTTCCCACGCAAGTTGGCTTTAAAGAGACTGGTTAAGAGAGCCTGAAAAAGAGCAAAGAAGGTCACTTTACTCGCTGCCGTGGCCACATTGACGAAGAGAGTTCACTACTCCCACTCGAAGAATTAAGGATTGACAGCGCACGCTCATCCTGAGTATACTTGTGCGTTTGTTTCGTGCGTCCTTTTTTCTGTTTGAGCAGCGCGCCTTAAGTGCCTAGCTGTGACAGTTGTTAGTCGGCGCTCGTTTTGTGTACGCTCGTTTCGTGCGTGCTTCTTCTTGAGTTGCGCGCTACAAGTTTCGAATGTCTTGCCGTTTTTCGCGCGGCATAACAATCCGTTGCTGTAGCATTGATTCCTTCACTCTTGTGGCAAAACCATGCACAATGAATGCTCAAATTTGTCTGAGGAGACACGTTTCACTTTCGTGATATACCGATTCTTAGACAGAGCGATCAGCCGCTTTTATTTATCAATACAGCTCGATTATGTGCCTATATATACGTAGTTATAAAAGTAGTTATGTACACAAAGTTGAGCTGTATTTCTGAAAGGAAGAAGGGAATCATAGGAGAAATGTTGTTCCCCAAATGAATAATAAATAAATATTATTTAAGGTACATTAGGGTCATGACCCATAATTCCTAAACTGTGTGCATTTAAGTAGGACGGTAGTCAACTAGCAAGGACTTCAGGGTGCTCTGTAACACATTTAAGAGATTCAAGTCAGCCATCAGCTGCCTGCCATGGCGCGCTCTAACGGTTAGCCCTTCGGCATAAATACCGGACAATGCAATTTTCCCTTCAACTATCGCGCTTGCCAGCGTGATATGAAAATCGTTTTCGTTGTAAATGGTTTAAACTTACTTTTTTTGCCATCACGCTTAATTTCGCACATTTTCTAAAATATCCATCTAGTTTCGCTTCACTATTTTGCTGCTGTCGAATCGTCGTCAGAAAGAATCTAAAACGTTTGTGTTGACAACAGAGGGGTCATACCTTTTCTTAGCCAGTTTAAAAACTTTGAAATTAACGAAATAATCATTCAAGCTCAGCTAAGGACACCTCTAGATGATTTTTCAGTACAAGGCTCGTGGTTGCCTTGTCAGAATAATGAGGCAGATCCCTCCAAATTAAGACAAATAGGTTCCATGTTTACGCATGTGCCGATGAAAGCGGTACACTTTTAGTCCGAACATCTCTTCATAAATGATTGCGTATGGCATAGCTAATCAGCCACTAAGAGACACTCATATTATAGTCGGAGGCGCCGTACAAGCTCGCCACTCTTCAGGTGCTTAGTCAATCGGCAGTCGCGGGTATACTGGCGATGCAGGTCACTTCCCTCTTTCGACCAGTGCTTCCATCTAGGCTTATGTAGATGGCGCAACCGCGCAGCGATGCGTGCGATGTGCAACGGTACGGTCGCGGGACTTTTCTGTGCGTTTTCGCTGTGATAAATAAAAGTGCTTTTGTCCCACCGCTTGAGAAGTCCGCCCTTATTACGTTTTGCTTGCCGCATTACCTTGTTCGTCTCAGTCGCACTAAAAAGAAAGAACATGCGGGTGGTTCATCAGTGGTCGGTACTCCAATAGAAGAAAAAAAAAGAACACGCTTGATAATCAATTACGGCCACTTATTTGTGCAGTAACGGGTCAACTAATTTAGCTTTGTACCAAATTTCTGTCTATTGCAACACTTTCGCCTAATGAGATAGAGCAGTTGAACCTACAGAAAACCACAATGAACTACATCTGTTTAAACTTTGCAAAGGAGATTTTTTTGGGCATTTCTGTTAACGCTACGGTACATATTTCTTACGATGAATCTAGGGGCGTGCCAACTATTGAAATTTCGGAATAATAAACCAAACAGCCTACTGTTCAATTAGGTACTCGAATCTCTCAGCACATATTGGAAGAACCGAATATTTTTTGCATAAATCTGTGAATAATCAGCGCCAACGGAAAACACCAGGAATGACACGTTGGAAGAGTGAAAGATTGTTTTCTTTTTATATCATGAAGTAATGCAGGCAAAGCTTTTACGGGTCTATTGAAATTCTAACTGATCACTGGAGGAGAAAAAAAAATTTCTTTTCGCTACGTTTTCTCATCAAGTGAATAGTCCTGAAAGCCACTACTATCACTCTGATAAAAATATTAAAAAACAACTAGTAAGCTGTAGTCACTACTGTATACGAGCTTGTCATGTTTACATAATTGTGGCAGTGGCGTAGCCAGGGGGTGGCACACAAGGCCTGATTCCCTTCTAAAAATGTTTTTCGAGCTACGGCATACACAGCACAGAAATGACACTCTACCACAGCCGCCTTTCCCACCACCCATATCAAATCAGGATTGCTTCCCCCCCTTCACACCTGGAAAAATATTTGCGTATATCCATTAATTGTGTCTTTTTGGCTACACCTTAACGGTATATGGTAATTCGTTAAAGTTTGTGACTTTATGCTTGAAAGAAAATGTTGTTAATTAGGTATTCAACTACTATTTGTTTCGTATTCGTGAGTTATTTGTATGATCGTTATTTGATTAGAGTACAATTGGGTTCTCGAGTTTCACCATTCACACACCTGCCGTTTAAGCTTGTCTCAAAAGAAACAGAAAGTCTTAGTCGCCGAGGTCAGTTTTTACGATGTTTTATGCGCTAGTTTTTGTGTTGGATACACGCATGCCAACCGAACAACATTGATCTAGGTGAAGAGCAGAGCTGTCCTTCATAATAACTGTTGGGGTTTAAGTGCCGAAACCGAAGTATGATCAAGAGACTTCGGTGTATTGGAAGGCTGCGGCTTTATTTTGACATTTAGGGTTGCATTAACGCTTTTTGTGTTGGCAATACTGCCTCAATATAAACGGCTACGGTATCCAAGGTTATGTCGGTACTACTTCCACTTTATTTTCGTTTGGCGCTGCACTTTTCGTAATGTCCGATAAGCTTTGTCTGCTTAAACCGTTGAGGGTGGACTACACGCATGTTTGCGTGCACTGACGTGATGTGGTAAGCTGACATACATACATACATACATTACATACATACATACATACATACATACATACATACATACATACATACATACATACATACAATCATTTATTTATTTATTTATTTATTTATTTATTTACATACTGCAGCCTCAATGAGGCTGTTGCAGAAGTGGGGAAATAACAAAAACAACAGGAAACACGTCAACATTTATGAGCAGGCTTCCAGAAATTCTTGAAGTTATAACGAACGAACACTTCTGGGCAGCAAATTCCAGGCTTCCATTTTTGTAGGGAAGAAGCTGTATTTGAAAATGTCAATGTGGGTGAAAAAAGTAGCGGTGTTAAGGGCATGGTCACTCCTCGTAACAAAGGTCTGAAACATTAGGTATGACTCTATAGTGTTTAAGCGAGAAGGATTGAACAAGTTGTGCAATTTTTTAGGCTATTAAACATGGCGACGCGTCGCAGGTGTAGTGAGATTTAGCTGTGAAAGGGAATTCATTGGAGAAAAATGCCTGTCATATCTCTTGCATATAAAGCGTTAAGCTGTTTTCTGAACAGATTCAAGTTTGTTGATGTCACATTTCTTAGAGGGGTCCCGAACAACACCACCATATTCAAAAATCGGGCGAATAAGTGTTAAGTAGGTAAGCAGTTTGGTTTCCTGAGAAGCAACACGTAGCGGAGCGTACGATGTAAATAACGCAAACTTTTAAGTTCTAAGGGCTTTATTGCATGTGAAATCAATATGTTTGGACCATGATAAATTATGTGTAATAAGAATGCCAAGATACTCATATTCGGACACCCTACACAGACTAACACTGTTAAAACCACAGTCAACAGTCAACGGGCATTAATGTCCTGTAAATGACATAATGACTGTCTTTGAGAAGTTAATATTCATTTTCCACAATTCAGGCAAGCGACAAAATCGGAAAATGAATTGTTGAGAATGACATGATACAGTGGCGATTTACAGCATGATAAAGGGCGCAGTCATCTGCGAAAAAGCGGAATTTTCACAGAAGTGTGTGAAAGGAGGTCATTGATGTAAAGTAGGAACAAGAGGGTCCTAACACAGAACCCTGGGGAACTCCAGATGAGGGGTGATTCTTAAGAGCGAAAGGAAAGAAAAGTGAGCTCCGTAACTGTCTGCTTCAGTGAGCGACACCTCAACAGTAGCTCACAAGGGATGGGGGTGAGGAGGGATAAAAGGGGTAGGAGTAAAGGTGTAGAAAAGAGGAAGAGACGTGAGGTGGTAAGCCAGAAGGAGCCACAACAAACTGAGGGCATAGGAGAGAAAGGAAAGATGGAAGCACGGTCACTGGAGTCCGAGCACGGGCCCACAACTTGCGAGAGCTCTTGTCGGCGTCGGTAAGATGGCGTAGAGTACGTCCAGTCGGTCAAAGTTCAGTCCAGTCAGCAAGTCCAATCGGTCAAAGCGTAGAGCAAGTCCAGTCGGTCGTCGAAGGTCGTCGGCCGTCAGGAGGGGACGTAGGGTGAGCCCAGTCGGCCAGAGCTACGCGGGACGCCGGAGATGCGCGAGCGCACAACCAGTCGGCCACGCAATCCAGCAAGCCGAGCTCCTGATGAAACCGGCATCGAAGGCGATGTTAGTAGAATTGAAGCACACGTATTCTGAAGGCTGCAAAGGAAAGTCACATATACAGCTAACCGATTATGCATTCTTCAGTTTTTTCCAATAGTTTTTTCCAATAGTTTAGAATAAGATATAATGTCAAAGGCCTTGGCAAAATCGATGAATATGGTATCAACCTGGTCACCTATGTCTAAAGAGCTACTGACGTCATAAACTAATTCTGTCAGTAGAGCAATGGTGCTAAAACTACGTGCGAAACCATGCTGTAACGTGTTCAAAATATAGTTTGTTTCAAGGAATTTCATGATATGTTTGAAAATATTGTGTTCTAGAATTTTACAAAAATCTGCTGTTGAAGAGATGAGTTTATAATTGTTTAATAATTGAACATTACCTGATTTAAATAAGGGAAAGATGGAAGCGCTTTTCCACGAGGATAGAAGTGTCGCTGACGAAAGAGGTTTTTAAAAAAATAAATGTTAGATATCTGCTACATCAAAAAGCGTAACTAACTAAGAAAGCTTTCGGGGTGTCTTGGGCGTCTTCTAAGTTTAAAATGAGATTTAGTGTGCCCTCAAGTGAAACTGACACATACATACATACATACATACATACATACATACATACATACATACATACATACATACATACATACATACATACATACATACATACATACATACATACATACATACGTACATACATACATAAATGCGCGTTTTTCAATAAAGCAGCATTTGCAAGTCATCTCTGTTTCCTTTCGCGTTCCTTCTTGTCTTGTTCATTCCGCGTTGATTGTTGAAAATGTAGTGTACGCGGTCACACTATCATTTACAACCTTCACGTTCCTTTGTCTTCACCCTCCCTTCGATTTCGCACCTATTTGCTATACTCTAATACACATGGCTAGGCTGGTTCTCTTTGTTTTTGTTTATTAGCTCTTCCTCGATTTTTATTTCTCTCTCAGTTTCTCTTTATTCGTATTTATATATATCTCATTCGCTCTCCCACAAAACGAAATCACGTGGCTCACACATAAAGGCTTCTTCTGGTGGCGCCCCTCGATAGCCGAGTGGTTGCGGCGCTCGCCTTCTGACCGTGGGTACCACGGTTCCAATCCTGCAGCGCCAAGCTCTTTTACTTTATTTCGATCGATTTTTCTTTTTTCCTCCCTTCATTCCTCCAACGCGTTCCTAGGCGCTACATTGTGAAGCCATACACGGCGATAAAAGGCGCAGTTTCTGCGAACGCCTTCAAAACTGGCTCACTGATAAACAGCCCTGCTTTTACAAGCAAAGCTCAAGCCATAATTTAACGGAGGCATTCGACCTGGCAGTCGAGTATTCTACTACAGAGTCGCATCAACTATAGGAACCCACTTGAGAAGTGTACCCCGTAAAGTCTTCATGTTGGAAAATGAGTACCGTTAGCAGACGTATAACTGCGAGTTAATAATACCACACTACCCCACGCGTGATGCCACGTGAAATGCCTAAATATTTCACGACTGAAATAGGGTCAACACATCAGAAAGAGCTGATCTAAAATTCAACAAGATCGTGATCAAGCAATCCGACGAGATAACGATTATGAAGATCATGATAAGATGGCACCCTCCCCCCATACATCAATGTCGCCTTCTAGTAATCTTAGGCAAGCGCTTGAAAGAACCTGTGAGTTTCTTATATTTACTCTAACTATTCAAATAAAAACTATTCATGTATTTACTTATAGAACAATACTGCTTGCCAACATAGCATCAGTGTAATTCATAGTTAGGATTGTGCAGCGTTTCCTGACACAAAAGGTAAAAAACGGAAAAGGTACACAACCGTACTCTGTTAATCTTTGTTGCTTTTTGTGAACGCTCCGTAGTCTTAAGAGCAAATTTATGCCAACTAGCTCAGTTTTATATTCTATGTGTGCAATCACAATGTAAAAAAAAGAAGCTAAACAGCACAGAAATAACATACCCCACTATGACAAGCAATGCAACAACTTTGCTATAGTAACTTTCAAAACAACATATGCAAGCCAAAGGCTTCATCTACAATAGTAGCCTCGCATACAAGGTAGACAGTACCAGTAAAAAACTTTGCGCAAATAGAAACCTAGCAGCCTAGGCCCGGGTGGAACAGTTGGCCCAAATAATGTTTATTCAACTCAACCGCATCTGCACTAATGTGAATCATGACATGTAGCGAAGCACTAGGTATATCACACCGTTATGCCACCGTACGACATCCGCTCGTTACCATTGCGAATGTTTATATATAAACTATGCAGCCCCAGAACGAAGTGCACTCGATGAACTACGAAAAAACACTGAAATTACTATCAAACCGGCTGATAAAGGGGGGCTGCATAGTAATTCTAAACACGTCGGACTACTTAAAGGAAGGGGAACGACAGCTATCAGACACAAAATTCTACAAAGAAACTTTTAACTGACCTGACTCCCGAATTTGAAAGGGAGATAAAAGTAACCCTAACAATCTACGCCGGGACGAGAAAATTACCGGCGAAATGTTAAAAGCAATGTTACCGGCCCATTCTGTTCCCGGTCGATTCTATTTGCTCCCCAAAATACACAAGGCAAATAATCCGGGACGTCCGATAGTATCCAGTAACAGCACATCAACAGAAAATATATCAGAATTCATCAATTCCTTAATAAAAACATCCCCCCAAATTTTCCCTATTACCTAAAGGACACAAACCACTTCATCTGCGAAACTTCAAGTCTCGACATCCCAGGCGGCAGTTTTCTGGTGACCATGGACGTCTACTCACTGTACACCAACATACCCCACCATGACGGAATAGCGGCTATGGTTTCTGAATATGTAAAATCTGACTCATCAACCAGTGTAAGTGGCGAGGTACTGTTTACACTTCTTGAGCTTGTACTAAATTATAACCATTTTGAGTTCAATGGCAAGCATTTCCTTCAGGTCAGTGGCACTGCAATGGGCACGAAAATGGCCCCAAACTTCGCGAGCCACCTTTATGGCTTCAATTGAAATCCCATTCATTGAGGGACGCACCTTGAAACCTTTCTACTACAGAAGATACTTAGACAATATTTTTATGATATGGAACCGTGATGAGGGAAGTATTTTCCGATTCATAGAGGATATAACAAGTGCCACCCGTCAATAAATTCACGCACAAAATTTTCAAAACTAGCATTAACTTTTTGGACGTCACTGTCACGGTCGAAAATGACCGCTTGTCAACAAACCTTTACAAAAAGCCTACAGACAGTCAAATGTACCTACATTTTAACAGCAGCCACCCAAGCATTGCAAAACGGGTATTCCATATTCTCAGGCCTACCGGTACCGAAGAATATGCACCGATATGCGGGAATTTGACAGACACGCCGAACACCTAAAGCATTCCTTATTGAAACAAAATTATCCGGAAGACATTATTGACGATGCCATACTACGTGCTCGCAACGTGAACAGGAATGATATTATTAAAGGACCAAAACAGAGTATCTAAAACGACTTCCAAAACGAACCTTGTACTAACTTACTCCTCATCAGCGCCACGAATCAACAACATACTGTCCCGCCATTTCAACATAATCAAGCAAAGCAAACGGCTAACTTCTATCTTCGCGAAGCCACCTCACGTGGTGTACTGCCGGGACAAAAATCTGAAGGACATTCTTGTCAGAGCAAAAACAACCACCCCCAAATTTCAATCAGGGTGCCATCCCTGTGGAAAATCTCGATGCAAGGTATGCCCACAGATGGTCACAACACGTGAATCCAAAGCGATCTTCTCGGATTTCAAAGTCTGCATAACTGAAAGCCTTATTTGTGACTCCAGTAACGTAATATACATGCTACATTGCAACATCTGCGGACAAGAATATATCGGCCAAACAGACACGCCATTTCGGCTGCGGTTCAATAATCACCGGTACCACGCCACTTCACTGCCGAAGCTACCTTTATCTAGACATCTGCGCCTGCCAAACCACAGTTCTGAAAATATCAGCGTAACTCTTTTGCAGTCCGGTTTCTCAAACAGACGCGAGCGCGAACAGCGTGAGCATATTTTATTTTCAAATTTCGAACATTAGTAGCCGGCATCAACGAGGACCCTGGAAAACTCAACTGCCTCCGAGAAGTAAGCCAGGAGGAAATTGGTGACAAAGATTGATAGCTGGAGACTATGCTTTTTTCTGACTGACTCGTACGTGTACACTGTCCTTTCTTGTTTTCGTTTTTTCTTCATTTTTTTCTTTTTCTTCCTTTTTCCTTTTTTTCCACATGCACATACAAAGTGTTTTCGTTCGCCTACCACTGATGACCATTGAAGGGAAACGGACGAAGATTAAAGGTAAAAAGAGCCGACCGACCCATTAACGGGAAGCCCTTCCTTTACGCACGCCGCACGCCGACCGACCCATTACGGGGAAACCCTTTCTTTACGCACGCCGTCACGGACCCTCCCGGCACCGCGGCGACAATCTTGGGTGGCCCGACATACGTCGAGAACTGAACAGCACGTGATAAGAAACGTATGTGGACGTACACGGACAGTTGCTTTCGTTCTCAGTGTTGACAGTGGTTCTTCGTCTTTTTTACTTTCTTTCTTTTCTTTCTTGTTCTTTTTTTAGTTCCCTCTCACTTTCGCAAACTTGTTTCAAGGCGAGAGGGGACGCGGCAGCAACGAAGTTTGGGAAATCCATGTCAGTATAACTCATCCCTGATGAAGGGAGGACCCCTCCCGAAACTGTTGGGAAATAAATATATTTATCCTTGTTGACACAACGCTCCCGTTGTGCCATATCCCATACCTATATATATATATATATATATATATATATATATCTATATATTGTCACGTTAAAAAGACAGGAGACGTTTTTTTAAGGCGTCCTCACAAAAGTCCCGAAGAGCGGTCGGCTCAGCGCAGCCAAAAACAGAACAATGGCACGAGGGGGAACTGCCACTTCGTCTGCCTCTTTTGCGCTGGCAGATCAAGCGCGCGGCCACTGCCCCTCCTCCCTGAAGAGCATCGCCTCGATGCTAAACGAAGCGGGTATCGTAAAAAAAAGACATTGTCACAGGTGTGGTACGGTTTTAACCGCACCACGTGCACAATCTCGGGTCGTAGCTGTCGGCGTCGGGGTGGTCTGGCTTCCGTCCGGAAGGACTTCGTAAATTGACGTCGCTCACTTGTCGTAGCACTTTGTACGGGCCAAATAACCGACTGAGAAGCTTCTCAGAGAGACCTTTGCAGCGCACAGGGGTCCAAACTAACACTGGTCACCTGGTTATAATCGACTTGTCTGTGGCAGCGGTTGTAGCGCTGTGCATCGACGCCTTGTTGTTTCTTGATGTTTACGCGGGCTAGTTGACGTGCTTCCTCGGCTCGTTGCCACGAAACACTCAGCATCTTCGTCGAGATCCTCGATGTTGTCAATGTCGCATGGGAGCATTGCGTCCAACATCGTCTGAACATCCCGACCGTATAGAAGACGAAACGGAGTGAATCGTGTGGTCTCTTGCGTAGCGGTATTATACGCGAATGTTACGTAAGGCAGTATTTCATCCCACGTCTTGTGCTGTACGTCTATGTACATAGACAGCATATCAGTCATCGTTTTTTTAAACCGCTCGGTCAGTCCATTTGTCTGAGGGTGATACGCTGTTGTCTTGCGATGCGTGGAGTAACTTAACTGAAAAACTTGTTCAAGGAGCCTTGCTGTAAACGCTGTTCCTCGGTCTGTGATGACACAGGATGGAGCACCGTGGCGTAATACAAATCTCTCGATGAAAAACTGAGCAACTTCACAAGCCGTGCTTTTAGGAAGCGCCTTAGTTTCAGCATAGCGGGTTAGATAATCTGTAGCGACGATTATCCACTTGTTGCCGAAGATGACAAGGGAAACGGACCCAGGAGGTCCATGCCGACTTGATCGAAGGGTGTTCTGGGTGGCTCGATAGGGTGAAGTAATCCCGCAGGCTTAACAGATGGGGATTTTCGGCGCTGGCATTCGCGGCAGGCTTGAACGTACTGTTTAACGCAGCGGCAAGTTTCGGCCAGTAGTAAGACTTTCGTACCCTAGCGATGGTTTCGGGTGATGCCCAGATGGCCCGATGGAGGCTCGTTGTGGCAGGCAAATAGAATTTCCTCACGCAGCTCTGCGGGGACGACCAACAGTAGTTTTTTGTGGCTTGGCGCTGCGTTCTTCTTGTACAACACGCCCTGTCGTAAGCACAAAGGATGACAATCCGCGAGTTATATGCTGGGCAGTGATACGTTGCGGCCCTCTAGATGTTCAATGATAGGTCGCAATTGAGCATCTGCTCGCTGCCGTAAAGCCAAGTCTGTTACGCTTACGGAGCCAAGGAAAGGCAGTCCTCTTCGAAGCTCTGAGCGGCAGGCTCAACTGGCGCGCCGTGACAACGTGTCCGCATCTTCGTGTGCACGACCGGACTTGTACACGATAGTGACGTCGTACTCCTGCAGACGTAGGCTCCACCTTGCCAGTCGTCCGGAGGGGTCTCTGAGGTTCGCAAGCCAGCACAGCGAGTGATGATCCGTCACTACTCTGAATGGACGGCCGTAAAGTAAGGTCGAAACTTAGCAATTGCCCACACGACGCAAGGCACTCCTTCTCCGTGGTACTGTAGTTGACTCCGGGCGTGTTAGGGTTCGGCTTGCGTAGGCGATAACCTTTTCAATTCCCTCCTGCCGTTGGACGAGTACCGCGCCCATACCGACGTTACTGGCGTCGGTATGAATTTCTGTTTCGGCTTCCTCTCCTCGTCGAAATGTCCAAGAACAGGTGGTGATTGCCAGGATGCGAAGCCGAAGCTCTGTGAATGCTGATTCTTGTTCGCACTCCAAACGAACGGCGTATCGTCTCTAGTGAGTCTAGTTAATGGTTCGGCAAATTTTCGAAAAATTGCCTATAAAGCGCCGGTAGTACGCGCATAGACCAAGAAACCGCCGCACACTTTTCTTATCGGCAGGAGTCGGGAAGGCTGCGACAGCGGCGGTTTTCTCAGGTCAGGACGGACGCCTTCTGCGCTTACGACATGTCCAAGGAACTTAGTTTTCTTCGAACCGAAATGGCATTTTGTGCGCTTTAACGTAAGGTTAGCTGTCCGAATCGCCTCAAGTACCTGTCGTAGTCGCTTCAGATGTTCGGAGAAGCTGGTTTAAACACGACCACATCATCCAAGTACACAAGGCAGCTTTGCCATTTTAGTCAGTCAACACAGTGTCCATCATGCGTTGGAAGGTAGCTGGCGCAGAGCAGAGTCCGAAACGGTAGCACCCGAAATTCGTAGAGGGCCATCCGGCGTGACAAAGGAGGTTTTTTTCACGGTCCGCTCATCAACCTCAATTTGCCAGTAGCCACTCTTTAAATCCAGGGAAGAAAAAATACTTCGCTCGTCGTAGTCGGTCAAGCGAGTCATCAATACGCGGCAGCGGGATAAACATCTTTTTTTGTGACGTTGTTGAGCTTTCTGTAATCTACACAGAAGCGAAGCGTACCGTCCTTCTTCTTAACCAGAACGACCGGTGAGGACCAGGGACTGTTCGAAGGGGGATAACGCCGTCGTCGATCATTTCTTTCACTTGCTGCTTGATAGCTGCGCGTTCTGTCGGCGAGACGCGGTATGGCTGTTGGTGAATAGGTCTTGCGTCGTCGTAAGTGATTATCCTGTGCTGTGTATTGGCGTCTGACTCACTTTAGACGACTGAGCAAAAGCACGCCCTGAATTCAAACAATAGCTCTCGCAAGGCCCTCTGGTTCTCTTCCGGCAGTGCACTGTTCATGTCAACCTCTATTACGGTTTGTCCATCGCGGCTACTGTCTTCACAGGCAAAACACTCAATGACGTCCTCCAAGGCTTCAGCGTAGGCGACCGCAGTGCCCCGGAAAAGGTGACGATGCTCATTGGTGAAATTTGTAATCATGACCTCGGCTGTACCGTTCCGAATGTCAATGATGCCTGCCTGCCCAGAAATTCCAAGCGCCAGCAGCAGGGAGACGTTGCACTCTGCCACTGTTTCACCCGTCACTGGTTCCTTCGGAAGTCACCTGAATAGGATACTTGCACGAGGTGGTATTGTGACACTGTCGTCGGAAACACGGAGGGCGGTTGTACGGCGGTTGGAGTCCCTTGACGTAGCGTTGACTGTCGAAAAGGAAATGCAGCGTCGCCGTAGGTCGATTACGGCGCCATATTCCCGAAGAAAATCGAGGCCGAGAATTAATTCGCGGGAGCAGTCACGTAGCACGATGGAGCTGACCAAAACGTGCAGCCTCGTATTTGTAGCCTGGACGTGCACAAACCAACCGGCGTTACAACCATGTCGCCAGCTGTACGTACATGCGATCCTGTCCAGGCATTATCACTTTCTTCAAGGTACGTGCCAATTGTCCGCTAATAATCGAGTAGTCAGCACCAGTGTCTATTAAGCAGTTAAATTGCGACCGTCGAGCATCACAGGTATGTCCATTGAAAAGTCGCTCAGCTGAGATACAGGCGCCGGCGTAGTCGAATTTCGTTGGTCCGATGTCGCGTCGATTGGAGGGCGAGGTCTTCATCACGTCGAGAATCAGCGGCCTCGCCTCGAAAGGTCGCTGGCGTTAGTTTTCCAGGCGGGGGCTCGGAGACCGTCCTTGCGGCCTTCGATTTCCGTTGCCTGAATAAGACGACGACCGCGGTGACGGTGAACGCGACTGACGCCCTGAGTGGGACTTTCTGCCGAGCGATAAAATCTTCAATTTCTGGTGGTCTCTGTCCAAACCGGGGGCGGGGTGAATTGGGCAGGAAAACCCCTGCAGCCCAAGTCGGCGGTACTGGCAGTCTCGGTAGAGGGTGACCCGCTTCACCGCAGTGGTAGCAAAGCGGTGGTCGTCGGTCGGCATGCGCCATATGTCGGATTTACGCATGACGGGTCGAGTGTCTGCAAAATAAGGGACCACCTGTGCGGACTGCAGTGTGGCGTACGGGGTTGCGGCTGGTAGTGGGACTGGTGCAGGTGCGTTGTGTTCGAACGTGTCGGTATAAGTGGTGCGCTGGAAACCACTCACTGGGGATGGTGTCGTGGACGACGGAACGGTGCGTCTCAATACGTCTGCGTAGGTCACCCCTAGAGGTTCACTTGAAGTTGCGAACGCCTGAAGTGGTGCAGCAACCTGCGTTGGTGTCTCGCGACGAGGTGTGCCGAGCGCATGCTGAACTTCGTCACGTATGATGGTGGCGATGCAATTCGTGGAAGGCTGCTGCTGCGCCTGGTTCAGCTGTTGCAGCTGTTGCAGCTCTCGTCGCGAACAACCGAACGTATCAGCTCGCGAAGCGCTCCCCACGTCGGTCGGGAACGAGCCTAGCCCGGTGGTATAGGTAGCATTCACTTGCCGATCGTACTGGTTCCGCTGCTGCAGCGCCTTTTCCATGGCGACGGCTTCAGTGAGGAACTCCGCAACCGTTCTAGGCGGACTACGAATGAGTCCAGCGAAGAGCTGCTCTTTCACACCTCGCGCATCAAGTGTCGCAGCTTCTTGTCTTCCGGCATGGTTGGATCGGCGCGAGTGAACAGATGAACCATATCCTCCACGTATGCAGCCACACCTTCATTAGGCATCTGCATGCGGGACTGGAGGGCCCTTTCAGCGCGCTCTCGACGATCGAGACTCGAGTACGTTTCGCGGAGCCTGTGACAGAACTCATGCCACGACGTTAGGAGGCCCTTGCGGTTCTGGAACCATGTGCGAGCACCATCCAGAAGACTAAAGTAACATCTTCTTGAGCTTCGCTACTACTTCCCTCGTCCCACCCGTTGAAATCCGCTACGTACTCGTACTCAGCCAGCCAATCTTCCACATCTTCATAGAGGCCACCACGGAAGGGACTCGGAACACGTGGTTTTTGCAGCGTGTAATGAGTGGGTGCAGCTGCGGGTGCAGCGGTTGGAGCAGCGGCGGCTCCAGCGGCAGGGGAAGCGGTGACAGCACAGTATTCTCTCCATACCAGTCGACGTACTTGTACTGTGAGGCACAAACTCGGGGGACAGTCCTCGAATCCTCCGACTTGAAACGGTGTACCCGGCGTAAGCTCTGGGTTTTTGGGTCACGTTCCGGCTGCTAGAAGGAGTCTGTTGCATAGTGAGGTTACCAGCACCTCCACCATTAAAATGTCACGTTAAAAAGACAGGAGACGTTTTTTTAAGGCGTCCTCACAAAAGTCGAAGAGCGGTCGGCTCAGCGCAGCCAAAAACAGAACAATGGCCGATGGGAACTGCCACTTCGTCTGCCTCTTTTGCGCTGGCAGATCAAGCGCGCGGCAAATATATATATATATATATATATATATATATATATAT